>VZTO01003503.1:2469-20217 GCA_013400615.1 Syrrhaptes paradoxus | reverse complement strand
AACTCTGCATGACCTGGCAAGATCCTTGTACTCTTTTTGGGTTGTCTGACTCTTCTCCCAGAGGTGGTAGACTCTCCTTTTTTCCCTGAATACCAGGAAAAGCTCTTTGTTTAGCCAGGCTCCTTGTCTTCTCTGCCACTTTGTCTTTCTACAGATGGGGACAGCCTGTTCCTGTGCTTTTAAAACCACCCTCTTGAGGAAGGTCCAGCCTTTCTGGGACCCTTGCATTATTCTTTCAAGGCAGATTTTCCATCTACTACCAAATGCTAATACTTAGAGCCACAAAAGCATTGATGTGTTGAAAGCCTGGCCTTCAGATGAAGATCCTGGAGTTTATTATTTTCACTTCTTTCATTATGGCTGGGAAAGGAAAGGGCTGCTAGATGCAGTATCATGTTGCTCCCTCTGAAGAGGAAAAATATATTGACTCTAACAGAGTGCCTTGCTGAAATGGCAGCTTGACCAGTGAAGACCTACATTTACCAGGCTTAGATTGGGGCAGAGCACATGCATGCCAATAGGCAACAGTTTGTGCAGATATCCTTTCAGGTACCTAAAAATGGTTTGCACAAAGGCTGAGTTGCAAGGCATCTAAACTAATAATTCAGAAACAGATGTGGAAGGAAGGAGAAGAGGGAAGAACTTGGGCCTCCTCCATTAGGAAAGTTAACTGTCTTCTCCTGAAGCTGTCATCTTTCTTTCAGAAGACAAGAAAGAGACAGTGCTTTTTAAAAAAGTATGTCTGGAGGAGAGGGCTTGCACTGCCACCCCAGCTCCCGCACTCCATTTGTCCAATAGCACAGTTTACTAAGACCTCTCCCACAACCTGTGATAAACAATTGGAGTAGTAAGGTATTCAGGGAGGAAACTGCCAACAAGAGAAGAGCAAGAAGAGGTATCTTCATTCCTTTCCACTGAAGATGCTACACTTGACAATAATTCACTTTTCATGAACTTATATAAGCTAAAAGAGGGTAAATTTAGACTAGACATTAGGAAGAAATTTTTCACTATGAGGGTGGTGAGGCACTGGAACATGTTGCCCAGGGAGGTTGTGGAGGCCCCATCCCTGGAGGTGTTCAAGGCCAGGCTGGATGAGGCTTTGAGCAACCTGGTCTAGTGGAGGGTGTCCCTGCCCATGGCAGGGCGATTGGAACTTGATGATCTTTAAGGTCCTTTCCAACCCAAACCATTCTATGATTCTAACTTACCGGAAAGTAGGCTGCACCTCGCTTACAGTTCAGGCTCCCATTTCCAAATTCCCTCAGTGAAATTTGCCCTAAATAAATATTTAAGTACTTTTCTCTTTAGAAGATGTTTTGATTTGGATTCTGTAACTCACCCCCAAGATGACTGCATCCATGGTTTTCTTTGATGAGATTTCTGACTTGTTTAACAAAAGTAATTGGTAACTTTTGTCTTTTATAAGGTGTTTTAGTACCGTATGTGAGTCTTATTATCAAATTAGTCTTTTATAAACCAGTAGAGAACACATTAAACAGATTAAGAACTCACAAATTGGCAGATGCCCAAACGCAGCTGTCAATGTAGAGTCATACTGAAGCAAGGAATATTCTAACAGAATGATCCCCTTGCAGGGTTTAATTCAATAGTGTTTTATTAATGCTCTCAAATAATACACAATACCACTGCTGGTAAAATATGTGGATGACACATAGATTGCCAGAATATCAGATAACAATGATGAAAACATCTAACTTGTCAGTCTGGGTCCACTCAAACAAATTATCTTTTGAAAGGCCAAGTATCTCTAGACCAAAGCATCTGGACCATGTGAAGTTAAATACTCCCTGTGGAACAGGGACTCGGTGAGTACTACACAGGATGAGCAACTGAGCATGAGCTTCCAGAATGATGATGAGGTGAAAAGGGGTTAATGAAGTTACTGGAAGTATGTAAATAGAGGACCAGAGGTTGAAAGTGAGAGTGTAGTTCTGCATGTGACATTGGTGAGGCCAGCACCTGAATATTAGTGGAAAAATTTCCAAGAATTGTCCCTATCTTCATACACAAGCAGCAATCTCGCTCTCTGCCTGTTGCTCATCACATCCTATTCTGCCTTTGTGTAACATCCATTGGATAAAGCACAAGTGGTTTCAGGAGCAGGAGGGTGCTGTAACCCCTAGGCAGCACAGCATTACCCTGGTTCCTTCATGTTTGGTATCAGTGCTGCTCAGTGCCCCATCTCCAGGTTGGAGCAACAGCAAGCTCCCCTCTGACTCACACCGCATATGAGTGCTTCCCCACAGCCTGTTCTTGTGTACAAAACAGAGATGGGAAATGTCTACCCCCTCATGTCAAACCTTAATCTCCTCATTGTTAGGAGCATTTGTTGCAAATACCCTGCTACACAAAGAGTGGACAGGGAAAAAATTGTGTGGAACAGCTAAGACCTTCTTGTTTTTTTGAAAGAAAGGATGCAGATCATTCCCATCAGCAGCCAGGCTGTGGATCCTGAGTAGGTGGAGTGAAAAATATGACTTAATAGCCCTCCCTAGGGGCTGTGCTCAGTCTCCTAACCCTTTCACAGCTGTACAGTGAAGCCAAAAATACACTTCATTTAGACAACAGAACTTGACTTGCCAATTACAGGACAACTTGAAAATCATTCTTTATTCTAATAAAAATCCATGGAAGCATTTACCTCACCAATGGGGCCTGATGTATGGCTGCATGTTTCTGGACTTTTGGACACATAAATCAGTCAAATATACAAGTTTTCAGTAATATAAATCTTTTGAAACACACCACATTACTGACATTTATAAAATAAATATTTATGATTACATAGTAAAACAATAAGGAAAATGTTCATTATAAATCTTTAAATAAGCTTCTGAACAATGAGAAACTTACACCCACAAGGTTTCTCTTTGCTTACTATGAACAAGATAAATGACATATTACAGACTGATGCTATAAAGAAGAGTTCTCCTTCCTCAACATGTCATTTTCCTCAGATTATGTAGTTGAAATAAGCATACATAAACTATTATTGTTGATTAAAAATACAATTAGTTATCAAATATACATCTACATTTTAAGGTCCTTGGATTCACAGCACTGCTGGATTAACCTTTCAAGCATCCTAAAAAGCATAGAAATGTCCAATGACATTTTTTATATTAAAACTTCCCAATTAACTTGTTTAGACTGCTCAGACTAACATTTCAGACTCATGCATAAATACATCACAAGATAAATTAATCTTGTTACTTTATTAGAAGGAACTCTTTTTCCCACTAAATTTAAATATACACTTGCACCCAAAGTCCAGATACTGTCTTGAAAACTTTTAGATACCCAAGCAAAAGTATGCCTGCTTTCTGCTTGCATACATAGTGTTTAAAAGAGTCATAGTAAATATCTTCATAAATATTAAAATATCAAATTTTGACAAATATAATAACATGGTCAGTACTAGTATCCTGGATCTGACAGGAAGATTACTTCAGGTCATCTCCATATCAGAAAAAAATCTGACTCCTGACCAGCCCATGTGTGAGAGCAGTCAGACAGATGCCTTTGTGCTAAGCCCACACTCTTGTTCTCCTCCTAAAGCAGGAGGAGACAGTTCTCTGTTCAGCTGGAAGAGGGCTCTGCCTTCACATCCAAGGACAGAGAGAAGTGCATGCAGGTCACAAGCACAGTAAAAATTAAAGATATGTCAGGACATAAAATGTCTATTGTTCTTTAAAACAAATCTTTTGAGTTGTCCTCTATAGCCTCCCAGTTCCTCAAGGAGCTCCATGCCACCAAGGCTGCAGACTCAAGCTATAGACTGCTCTTCTCCCAAATCATTTTGGAGAGGCAATAAAAGAGGTCATGGGCTGAAGAGAATGACCTTAATGTCATGAGGGATGGGGAACAAAATGCAAACCCTCTCAAAGGAGGGTCTGAAGCTGCAGTCAGAAGCCACAAAATCATCTGAAGCTGCACTATTATAAATTCTTACTCCCCTTATGTTCGCAGTTGCATTTTTATTTATGAATAATGATGTGCTCAGTCCTCTAGCATGAAAACAAGATAGCTCCTGAACATACCAAGTTTGTTCCCTGCAATCCCAGAGGAAAACTATGATTAATATACAATGTCTTTATGCAAGAATTTAAACACAGGAGGAGTACAGCTAATTAATGTCTTTTAGAGATGCCAGCCATCCTAAAGCAGTGACAAATACAAGTCCAGGAGATCAGACTGCTGCAAAACCTATTAATGAGGTGCAATAGATTGCTATGATTAAAAGTTTCTAATGGATTCCCATGGAAGGAATTATGGATTTCCAATAAAAAGCCTTGGATTCACAATAGGGAAGCTACCACCTGCTTCTGTTTAAGAAGAAGGTTTTGAAATTTATAAACTATTTCGTGCTCAGCATTTTCTTTTCCTGCTGTGAATTCTTTAGATTACCTTTTAACCACTACTGACACTATTTATGCTTTGATCATTAGCCTTAGGTGGCCCTAACACAGAATTCTCATAACAAACCAAGGAAATATTGTTCAAGCCTCTACAGAAATCATTGTTACCATCCATCCCTCCAGGGAAATGTGACAGGAGGTAATGGTAAAACCTGTACTCAGAAGTATAGACAACTGCATGGCTGGAACTAGAAGAAGGTAGCATGCTGATGTACAGGAGGGTAAGACCTATTTGATGTGTTACAAGCTTGGGCAGTTCATGAAAAGACAGAGCAGAAGGTTTTTTAAACTGCTAAGAGGAACAAGCTGCCATTCTGAAATAAACTCAGACCTTAGAAAGTCCAGCTTCCTAATGAAATAGATACTATCTGGCCTCACTTGGTTTTCAGGCTCCCAAATTTTCTGATGCTACTCAGTCATTCTGAAAAATAGCCAAATTCAGATACATCAGCAATACGCAGGCTTTGGCTCTGGATATGCAGCCTGCAGCCTGTCTCCTTTGAAGGAGAGCCATATGCATCTTGGTCCACCTCCAGACACCTGTGTCTGACTGCACAGCTAGCAATGGCTCTGGTTGCTTTCAGCGCCCCAAGGAAAAGGGTGAATATGTGCTTACAGAAGTGTTAAATGAGAGCAGCCTCCAGCATTAGATAAATCTCCAACTCACACACCGAGATAAGTATCCTAATACTTTAAATTCTTTGCTGTCACCTCTTCCCTCACTTCCCTCTTGCTCTTTTGCTTCCTTCAAAGCCTACACATATATGGATAGTCTCACGCAGGAGACTAGGGAAAGCAGAGCTTCACAATGGAGAAAATTCAAAGGCTTAAAACAGTTCCTCCCACCCTGCCTGCCTTATCATGCAGATGCAGGCAGTTTCTGATGATCTCTGATTCTAGGTTACAGTGAAGAATCTATATGGGGTAACATTAATCATCTCTGCTCTGGAATTATGGACCTCACTAGCTGTGGGTGTCATGGAGGTAATAAAACTGAGGGATGAGTTGCTTAAATTTATAGAGCAGGTGCAAGTATTAACTAAACTTTTCAGAAGACTAGTCTTACATTTTAAGATGGGAGTTAATGATCTGGTTATTTTTCTCACTCAGTAAATCAGTAAGTGAGTGACTTATAGTGTCCTCTTATTCTCTTTAATCTTATCTGAGTGAATCAGAGAAGGGAACCAATATATATTTGCTGCCTATGATTTATTTTGACAGAAGTCAAGAAACAGAGCAGCTTCAATCTCAGAGTTTCTCTTTCATGAGAAATTGTGGTAGTTTGGCATTTGAGTATCTTCTGATACAGAACCAGACATGACCTGAGAACAAAACATGACCTGAAACTTCTCTCAATAAATGTAGTGTTAATAATTCAGATTCATAATATCACTTTTAAATTAATCATCAGAATAGTGTTTTGATTTTTTTAAAAAAATAAATTAAGCATTTTAGTTATATGTTATATAACTGTCATAAAATCTGTTTTAAAATCAAAACCATTTTGAGAAGGAAAATCAAAGACAAGTCATTTTAATCAAAATGCTCTTGCAAATAATGTCTGCAAACTGGAACATGAAAATCAATACCTGTAACGCTACTAGCCTCTGTTAGTTTTCCTCACAAAATAAAATGTCCCTTTGGGAAACTCTTTTAGCTCGGAAAATATGACAGTTTTATTCTCTGCCTTCCCTAAATTAGTCATCTGATAGCACCTATACTTTTCTCCCTAGGGTGCAGTAGTTTTGTTCAGTGAGGCTTTGTGACAAAAATCCCACAGAAACTAAAACCCGTATAAAGTACCAGTTAGAAAGAAAAGGGTTGTGCATCTCAAATCCAAACCAAGGAGCCTTGCTGTATCTAGCCTCTATGGCCTCTCATTATTTAGTGACTTCAACCCGTAACACAAACTCACTTCTGCAATCTGAAACCCACAGATGTCACTCCACAAACAAGCAGCACTGAAAGGTAGCAGGCAGGCATCTCTTCATTATGTGGCATCCAAAAAATACACAACTTTCCCCGATAAGCATTTGTAATAGATAAATTCTTATCTGAGCTTCATAAATAAATAAATAAAAGCAAAACAAAACAACAGTCATCTTATTAGTGCATATTTTCTTGCACAAGGGAGAATAATTGGAAAGTAAAGCTAATTATTGCCAGGGGAAAATACTCAAGCTAAACAGTGCTATTTGCATTTTATTGTCTCTGCAGAGGTGTAAATTGCTGTCATCTTGGGCTTTATATTGCACTGATAAGGTGCTTCTAGGAAAGGGAAAGCAGGCAGAAAATTGGCGTCATTATGTATTTCTGAGTTGTTTATATTTAATCATTACAAACAGCTGATCTTTGAACAATAATAAAATGGGGGGGAGGGGGGATTAAACAGTCCAAAATAAATGTCTGCAGCTGCAGGGTTATGAAAACATCATTTGACTAATTACCTTGAAATGGAAAAAAGGACTCATCTCCCCACCTTCCCGCAAAAAAACCTAAAACAAAACCCACCTCAGCATCAATAAAATTAGAAGACAGGTAACTGGCAATAAATGAAGACTAAATAAATTCTTATACAGTAGATCCATCTGCTTCTTTTCATAATGCAGAGATATTAGCAGAGAAATTTAAAGGTAATGAGCTTTAGAGAACTTGAAGAAGGGAAGAAGCAATGGTAGTAAGTCACATTCTCACTTTCCCTGAAAACCTCCGTAAGATCCTCCACAAAACCAACAAGTGAAAGAGGACGTTGCTCGCAGGAATTATGACTTGAGGTCAATCTCAGTTAATATCTGAATTTTAATTAGTCCACACTGCACTGCAGTCGCCTCTGCATTTCAGTAAGGCAGTTTTCTCATAGTCAGCAATTAACAGTAGGCTAAATCCACTTTTCCATAGCATAGTCTCTTATTAATTCAGCTGATTTACATGTATTACTAGCAGATATATTAATTTCCCCCTTTCTTTAATTCTGGAGCTTGAAGACCATCATACCCTAAAGTGCCTGAAAACCTCTTGAAGAGGCTATGTACCTGACAGGTATCTTTGCAAGGGTTTTTCCAAGCTCTCTCTTCAGTGATGCATCTTTAGTTCAGGACTGAGTTTAGTCTACATTTTTTTTCAGACTACACTATATGTTAAATGCTTTTAATTACACTATAATAACACAAAAAGCTGTTATGGTATACCACACTTGTACAGGGGTGCATCACCGTGATGTATCACATGGGCTGAGATCCATGGCTACAGGTTTTTTAAGAAGAAAAGAAAGTCATACGTATGAGGAACTATATCAAGATAAGCTGTGGTATGCCAGTTCCATGTTTCTTTTCTGATTTGGTTTTTTTTTTTTGGTTTCCACAAACAAGACACTTTATTGCTCCTTGACGTCTTTACTATATGAGCATTAAAAGGATATAATAACAATAATAATAATGTAAAGTCTTAATAGCAAAAATATTCCAGTTGATAGCATAATAGTTGTACCTCACACTTTATTCTGAGCACTTTAAGATTTCAGGGTATTTTCTTGTTGGGTTTTGGGAGCTTGATCTGAACTGTAAAACTTTAGAGGCATTAAAAAAAGAGAATAAAATTAAAAGTTTTTGAATATGTTATCATTTTTGACCATTGTGTTAATTTAGAAACTAATTAAAACTTCATATTTCATATCAAATATTATAAATTTTCAGTTTATACATTGAACTAAAAGAAAAAAAATTTTTATTAAGATCAGCATTTTGACAGTTTCTTCACTGGTGTTAGCCTTTATGCAGTGGTTCTAGAAATTGGATATGGTAAGATCAGTCTGATTCTCATTTCATTGCTTCCTGAGGAAGAAATAACATGTCTGTTAAAAAAAAAAAAGTATTTATTTGCAGAGATTGAAATGAAAAATATTGCTATCAAATAATATGATTAACTGTTTCCTCTAGCACTACCACTGCTGGAAATAAAATGTAAACAATGATATTTCATAAATATTTTTCTCATTAATAATTTTTCTTCTGTAAATTTGGGAAGAGGCAAGCTGTTACATTTTTCACAAAAGACAAAAGTTTAAAAGTTGTAGCTCTGAACAGAACCATAGTGTAAAAAAAATATTATCTCCTTTTTGACCAGTGTGACATATTTTTGCTAGATATTCACTTTCTCAGCTGTTAATCTCCAGAGTTTTCAATAGTTAAATTGATGGATGAAGGGAAGAAATATTGCTTGACAGCATGGTAATCTATCCAGAGGGGATGGGATACTGCCAGTCAGTCATAAAGAACTTTCAGCTTTGTGAACACTTGCTATGTTTATATTATGCTCAATATACACAGAGTTGTATAAACACCACTAGTACAACTGAAATTAATAGCACTGCTCCCAGTTTCACTATCCACTCCTGTATCCTACACCATTACAGCGCTATTGTAGGCTGCACCGAAGCTGTAGTAGCATGATAGGTAATTGATTCCCCAGACAAGTCTCCCATACCCGTGCACATTCTGCTGATAGTGCCTGCACAGTGGTGGGAGTTCCACTGACACTCTGCTTTTGGCTGGAAGTCAGGTATGACCTGCTGCCTGTACTGAAACACTGGTGCCCAACAGCAAGGGCTCGCTCTGCTTGCCATTAGCGAGCAAAAAGCGCTGCTCTCCTCTGACCACATACCTACTTTTATGGTACTACATGCCTAAACCGTCTGTGCAGCCCTATCATGGGTCCCCATTGCACTCCAGTTCCCTTAGACCAAAGGCAAGGGTACTCCTTCCCCCACCTGCCAGCCCACAGCCCAGTCTCTTCAGGTCGGAATGGAAGATGCCAGAGTTGCATGTGAGCTGCAGGATGCTCCAGCCAGCTCCCATATCAGGGCCAGGCAACCCAGGCATATCACACCTGTCACGTGTCATCCCAGATGAGAGCTTTGAGGAGAGACCTGTACACACACACACAAACACACACACTGCGATCACATCGTTTTCAGGGGAAAGCAGCCTAGCAACATACAAATGGAGAGTGGCTGTAACTCAAAGCACTTTGGGGAGGTACTGCAGCAAACCACACCAGCTTGCAGGGGCTTTAATTCTGCTCAGCACAAGGGATGTGCTCAAAGGGAGCAGAAAGCTGTATTGCCATCTCTCTTGCTACAATTGTAATGATGAAATGCACCCTTGTGCAGCAATGGCTTACATGCTGTATACAACAATGCAGCGCCCGGGAGCTGAAGGACTACATCCCCACATAGATGAGAAAACATTGATATTTCTTCAACATGGCAACTGGGAAATTTGTGCTTCTTCTTGAGAAGTTATATCTTGCAGAATTGGGATAAGGAATACACATGAATTTACCACCAAGACTATGTGTGAAACAGAAAGCTGCTGCAGACTGTTTTTTAATTTGTGTAAACCGAAGTTGAGATATGGAAAATGTACTGAAAATGTGAATAAGTGTTCTTGTGCCTAAAGTAAGGACTACTACAGAAAGGACATTGGAGAAGCACATAAACACATGACTTATTTACTGGGTCTCTCCCTCCCAAGAAAAGTAAAATCTAGAATGAAATATGGTCATCCTGCAGGCATTGCTTCAATGTCACATAGCCTGTTCTGTCCTACCCTAGTTATTCTCTCCTGAGAACAGCAACATTTCCCTGAAGAATGGGACATCTCTGTGAGAAGCCAATATCACTTCTCCCTGATGTGTCATCAAAAGAAAAGTCAAAGAACACAAGATGATGCTAGGGAACACCGTACAGAAGTTAAGAAGCAGGAGAGTAGGAAAGGAAGCAGGAGAGGAAAATGAGCTTTCCTTGTGCTGCATCTCTGCATGATCTTCATCTGTGAGGACATTCATGACCTGCAGACTTCCAAGAAGTGACAGTTCACAACACTATTGTAAACGTGGAATATGTTCGCTCTCTAAAACTTACTGTTGAGGACAAAGAGACATTCAGTGTTACTAGAAGAAAACTGAAGTGCTGATATACAACTCGGTCATTTCTCATTTTTCTTTCAAAACCTTGATAAAAATCAAGTACTGTTCATCCAATTAAAATTCATCCTCCATATACATTTTAGCACAAGCAAGCCAGACAAACACTCCCATGTACAAACACAAAAATATATATGTACTTTAATTTTCATTTGGTCATATTTTATTTAACAGAATGTCATTCTTCCTCAGTAACCAACAATGATTTAAAGTAGTAGCACTCTCCAAAGCAGCCCATTGATCACAGAGAACTGATGATATTTAAATATACAATATAAAGAGTGACATGTTTCACAAAGTTGCTTAATCTTCAGATTCTAGGTTGGAACACAATAGACCAAGAGTAACCATCTTACTAGGTCCAAGAATAAAATTCAAACTGACAACAAGTTGTGAAAAGAGAATAGTTATTGAAACAATACATAGAGAGAACATGATAGATAGACTTGTCCTGGCTTTACAAATCTCTGACCCCCTGAGTCCTAACAGTACTAAACTGAGAAACAAACAAACAAATTTTATCCTGAGGACAGAAGCACTGTTTGCAAATTACTCCTGTATTTGAATTTTTGAATTTTTGATACAGTGCTATAGTATTCTCCATAAGGCTCCAAAGTAGATTGTTGCATGGGAAAAAATTTATTCAGTGGTTACTGCTATGCAAGTACTACAGATCACAAGAGCCTTAAGGCACAGATAGCCAATCTAGCAATTTTAGATGTCGCTACGAATAGCTGTGAATTATTATTCTCACAACAGAGTTGTATTAATAGATTATGAGTGCTTTTACATGCGCATGAGTGCAGAATCAACAGAGTTAGTGTGAGTTGTGCACAGCCTTCATTGGGACAGGAGTTCTTCTATAATCTGCTGTTGTCTAAATGTTGGGGCAGTAGTCCCTACCGGAATAATAACAGTCAGGGGAAGATAACATCTGAAATCAAAAGAGCTGTCTCAGATGCCTGTCTATCTACACCTGTATGAACTCCTAGCCAGTCTTTTTTATATTCCTCTATGATGAGGTCACTTGTTGCTCTCATTTTCCATCTCACCCTGTTACCAGAGATTTGTACAAGGGAAATATTTAAAATAGTGGTCCTCAAGCTCTAGTCTGCAGATTATCAGGGTGTTGGGGTTTTTAAAGTTTTCTCCAGTTATTCATAGAATAAAGCACATACAGAAGACAGGATGCTGTTGAATGCAAGTGGGTAGGAGAAGAAAGGATGCAGAGCTGAGAAAGTTTTGTAGGACACATACTGTACAACAGTCCATAGGGTGAAAGAGCTAGAGAAACAAATGATCTAAAAGAGACGTTATTGTCAAGTTGAACACCAGTTAACTGCAAAACAATTTTTTTTTAAATAGTGTCAGGTATTCTATATGTGCCCCTCTGAACATATTTATAGTTTAGAATCACATTTTCTGCTAATTTATTCTGCCACTGATGCATGAAAGATGCACATGAACCTCAGGGAAAACCATATTAAATGAAAATGATTATACAGTAGGTCCCATTAAGGTTACAATGCAAACAAACCCTGAAACTCTTTAAGTTATCATTGTCTTAGGCATTACTTGTAACAATCATCAACCTAATATTTTTAGACGTTAAGTGTAATGCTTAAAGTTGTCAGTTTCCTTTAAATCATCTCCATTCCGAGTGACTAATGGCTATGATTAACATCACCAGCAGAACTGTTTAAAGACACACGACACAGATCACCAGTTACAGCTCGAAGGCTGCATAATTAGCACAAGACACCGAGGTGCACAGGGGAGATTCCCACACCACTTATACTCACAGCCTTCTGCACAGAGTAGGCACAGATATTGATGTCAGGGCACGACATACTTTAATGAGATTATCTCTGCAGCAGGAACTTGCAGAATACATCCCTCCCTTCTTTTCCTATGGACAGGTTGGTGAACATCAGCTTTCCAGCTTCTGCATGTTACATGATACCCACATCCCAAGAGCCAACGTGGAAACAGAAGCAGCAGAGGCAGTTCAGGCCTGGCATATACATCACATTTAAACATATCAAAACCAAGTTTGTGCTGAAAAGCACAAACTCTCCTTTCTGATGACAGATGCGTGATGGGGTTTGTAAGTCCTCCCTTATATTACAGAGCAATTGAAAGCCTCCCTTGCCATTACACTAAAATGATTGATCAGTTCACTCCAGCTCCCCATTGTTGTTCTCTCCACAGAGCTCCCACCTTTCCTTACAGGCATGCAGCTCCTTTCTTTCCCTCCAGCCAGGCAGGACACAGCGTTTCACATATTCCTTTGGGTACCAGGTCTGAGTCAGCCTGGAGCCCATCTCCATGGGAGGATCTGGTGGCACACACTGACCCATGAAACCATGTTTACAAGCTCAGTTACCACACCTACAATATCACATGGTAACCCAAAGGTTTTCTAAAGATTTAGGAAACTCCACCGTAGCCATACAAGGTAGACCATGTGAAAAATGGGAACTCTGCTCACAATGTAGATTGGGGGACACAAGATAGGCTACTGATTCACTTCTTGGAAGTGTTCACACAAGTTCACTCACATCATTTTTGCCATTCATATGGCTTTTCACTACAGGCTTGCTTCTGTTTTTTTATTTTAATTATTGTGTTTTATCATCTTCTATTATCTTTTTTTTTTTCTTTTTTCTCCTCTTAAATTTTTATTAACCAAGGGACCTGACTTGACATGCTTGCCTTTAGGCAATACTGTGTGCTGCTGCTGATGCGACAGCCTCTTTAAGGAATCACAGCAGTATTCCTATATCAAATATAAACCCTAATTAACCCCCGCCATTTGTCTGCTGCAAATTGACAGGTATGCCAATTCTCTGGAAGTGAATTCTCTGCTAACAGCAAAAGGAAGCTTTGTCACACCTTTATTAGGGAGGACTTGTTGTGACAGATTCAGAAAGAAAAAAGCTGGCTGACCAGGGTCCCACAGACAAAATACTTTGGTCATTTTTTTAGAAAAATGTCTGCCATAAGGAAGCATCAGCATCTTCCCTTGGAGATCCCTCTGATTTGCCTGTGTGCAGTGCTTCTACTCCATTTGGATTCCACAGTGATGCCATCAACTCAGATTTTGAACTCATGCAGAAACTTCTGTTTTTTCTCTCTTTTTAAACTCCTATCATGTGAGCATGACATGTCTGTTATCAAAGCAGTTTACACACACAAAACACTGGAGAATGAGTGACAAAGTAGTGGGAGCTTGTGACCTATGTTTCAACTTCACTACTGCCCAGCATACCACAAGTTGTTATTTTTTGACAACAAAATCACTTTGCAAACTGTGCAATCCAACAGGGGTCAATGTCATTTTGTGGCAACAGACCCATATGAAGAGAACAAATTAAGATCCAAAAAACTGATAGGAAAAATTTCCCACACAACTGATAGCTGAAATGCAGACTGAAGGAAATGAAGACTGTTCCAAGTCAATGTGCTAAATGTAGACCCTCGACACAGGATCATTCCAGGTTACAAGGCAACACAGGATTTGAGGTCCTACCTACTCAGCTTGCACTTTCATTTGCGGTCACTTAAGCACACCTCTAAATAAAATGTTGATGTTCCTTGTATGGTTAATGGGAAATAAGTATCTTTCAAGGCTCTCAAAAGGAGATCCTCCTTGACCAAGTTCAGACTTCTTTACTGGGCAGCCAAGATGTCCTTTTGGGGGTCTTCAGAGTAAACAACCTTTTTTCCATCAATTAAACAGGGAAGAAAGGCATTTCATTTGGGAGACATACTCCCTTTTTACTATTTCCTCAGCAGAAATTATAAAATATACATTCATATTTAACTCTACAGGAAAGCAGATGATCCCTGGTTTGTAAAGGTCTCGTGGCAAAATGTTTAGGTACGTTTCTAAAGAAACTAGGCATGACTGAATCAACAACTAGACATTCTTCTCACACAAAATAGGGACAAGTTATTTTCTCTCCCACAACTCAAACCAGACTAAGTGATCAAAGTGTCATTTTTGCCATATATGAACACAATGTGAGTGACTTCCATGAGACTTTAATGTCTCTAACTGGCTGTGTTTCTGTTTTGCTACCTGAGAAATGGGATAACTATTATTTTCTTGATTTCATAGTGTGCTCTGAACCTCGTGGACAAAAGTATTATTCTCAGCACCATAAATACATGCTCATAAGCTACTTGTAAAATGCCTTTCTTTAGAAGGATATGATAGAGCTAGCCACATGATTAAGTGATTTTTCAGTACAACCCTTTGAGACTTTTGCTCTTACCTTCACACTGATATTTATCTTCTATATTTTTCCTGGTTCCCAACACTTCCAATAGCTCAGCAGGACATTCTCCATAGGCAAATAAAGATTATCAAAACCAAACTGAGCACCCACCCTCCCCCATGTCCTAATTCTATTTTAATATTCTAAACAAAATCCTGGAGCCTAATTTTGATTTTTTCTCTCTTCCATGCTCTTCCAAAGATGACTTTTTCAAAATCTTGATGAATACATACACTGATAATAACAGAAACAATGTAACAACATGGACATGACCAAAGCTTATTGCAAAGTGTTTTCCAGGTCATTCAAAATGGTAGTTCTTATGACACTCAGCAAACTTTTTGATTTCCCAAACAGAACAGGTAAATAACAAAAGGCATGAACAAAATACTGTCAGGTTACAATTTTGTCAGGTAATGTGCTCAGGCTCTGTTAGACTGTGATTAGATAACACAAATTGCATTCCATGCAAGGTATTGAGCTAAAATAATTCTTTAAGAGATACATTAAAGCAAATCTGCTCCTCCATGTATCAATGACCTCTTGAGGTCCCTTCTATTTTCTTTAATTCTGTGTTTAGTTTATGTATGTCTCTACAAATATGTTTTGTGACTAGGCATAGCATGTTTGCAGAGTGCAAAACATCTTTTTAAATATGCTGTACAGTAAATTTACATTTCTGAAAAGACATCTTAAAGCTATTTTACAACTAATAACTGTTGGTTACTGTGCATTTGTTGGAGCTTAGTGGGTCTGCTTACTTGTCTTTGTAAAGTCAAGAGACTATTGGCATCTCTGACTATAGGAGGAAGGCTTTGGACATGGAATTTTCCATAACTTTTCCATATAGTTTTAAACATTTGTTTCACGGAAGAGACACGTAAGTGAACATTTTTAGATCTTGATAAAGGCCTGAAACTATCAATTTTTACACNTGCTTGCTTCAGCTTCTTCTCCCTCTTTTTTTCCACTTATTTCCTCATATTGCAGTATATTTTTAATAAGCATATTGGCATGCATACTTACAACAAGGTTTATTCTATGCAATATACAATCAATGTAAGAAATTAAGAGGAATCCCTCCCAAGCATTTAAATTCTATTCTTAGCACTTCAATCCTGCTATAAAAAATTAGACATCAGCTCCTACCATAATAAAGATTGAAAAAAGTTTTCAGTCCAAATTTAATCTATTAAAAATTGACCTACCTATAAAGATTTTCTAGAAGAAGCAATGGATAGGTGGAAAACATTTTTGTACCCTGCTGTGTTAAAGAGAAATGCTTTCAAAGAATACTGAAAGCATGTAAAGGATAATTATTTTCCTTATCCATTTTCATTTTCTTAGCCAATATCACAACTGCAGTTACCACTGCCAGAATTTGCTCCAGCAAAATAAGAGCTGCAACCAAGAAGACCTGCAGCCCAACTCCTTAACAGTGAGGATCTTATTGAAAAAGTAGTTTTACTCTTGGTGAAAGCTGAGGTCCCAGTTACACAAAATTATAATGCATCCTACTTTCACTTCCTGGAAAGAATATATTAATACTCATTAACTTGAAGCTGAAATCGGGCATCAGAAAACATTACATAAATTACAGCTAAGTGCATAAATAAAGGATTTGCAAACAAAACAAATTCATAAGCTTCAAAACAAATTTTAGGCTTCATAGAGTTGGGCAGATAGACTTTCCTACAGAGATACTCTGTGGGGATGTAAGAGGCACTTGCATTTTCTGACCAGACAGATGATGTACTCTAAAATCAGCATTGTGCTGATTTTACACCTAGGTTTGGCCCATGTATCCAAAAGCAACCATGAAGATTTTGATCACCACTGTGTCCCAATTTGCATACATATGGAATACTGACTAAATCCTGAAGCCCTTACAAGAAGAAAATTTCTACTAATGTTAGAGGTTTATCTGAAAAGGATTTAAAAATCAGATTGATAGCAATATACTATCTACTAACCATAAGTCTGGGCATATATAACATAGATTTAAATATGGCCCTTACGCAAACCCTAGAGACACATCTCACCTATCCAGCATGATGTTACATGGAATTAGAAAAATAGGACTGAATAAAATGGTATATAAGAAACCATCAATCTTTCAAGTGTCTCAAATCACAGAAGTAGTATTACAATGGTTTGTACTACTGAAAAATTGTAGGACAGACTGAAAAGCTGTTCAGGTTCCATATCTTTTCTCTTTGTGTTTCATAACACATACAATGAAAATAGAATTAGGAGAGCAGAAAGGCGATGACTTGTTCAGACAAGTTCCTGCAATGCAATTGCATGTTGGGGCATGCACTATTTATCAGTGCTGCTAATGAACTGCGAAGTAGGAAAGCTTTATCTGTGTGCTGCCTGGGCTAATCAAGGGTGATGCTGGAAGAGATGGGGTTGTCTAAGCCCTGAGAAACGCCAAAGCTGCCACCACAAGAGAGAGGTACAGCTGAACTCTGAGATGGCACACTTTAAGATTTCACTCTCTGCTCTCTCCTGACACATCCCAGCCTACTAAATCTTACAGCTGCAATCATCCCGGGTGAGGAAAGGTGACCTACAACCAGTGACTTTGAAACTTCAGTGATCGCTGAAGTGATGGAAGATATTCTTTAAACTCTGGCACTGGGGAGGCAGCATTGCTGTGAGCTATCTCCTCCACTGTCAGTGTATTCTTAACTAATCCCTGCATTGCCCTGACATGCTCTTACAATACCTCTTAACTATTCAGATGCCTTGGTGGGCACCCTGTGTCTTCTCACTCTGATTGCAGAGTTAAGTCCTACTAAGAATGACATTCTTGCCTCAGCACACAACAGGCTGCACCCACATCAGCCAGCACACAGCAAACATGACACAGTCTCTGCATTTCAGCTGATTTACCCAATTCCTAGCAAAACTGTTGCCCTTTTGAGGTAAAATGTATTTCTCTATTATGGCACATGTTCAATATATACAGATACAACACAACCAAAACAAAAATGTTCTAAGTACATAGGCTGAGATGTTTGACTACAGCTCCTTGG
>VZTO01003502.1:0-52446 GCA_013400615.1 Syrrhaptes paradoxus | reverse complement strand
TGTGTGTGTATCTCTTTTTTTGTATATATAGCCATAAAAAAATAAAGGCTATTGACATGCAAAGGTGATCCCTTATAATTGCTGAGGGATCCTTTTCCACAGACAATTAACAGGTATCCCCAAGTCAGGAGTGAGACGAATCCATTTGCCTGCTCTGCTATGGAGAGACTATCACGGGTGTAGGAGAGGCAACCAACACTTTGTTTCTATCTAACGAGGGAATACAGATTTCTTTCTTTTTTGATGCTGGGACATATCACTGATGACAGCAGGCTTATTTCAGAGGACTAAAGATCTTAAGCCTGGGCTGTTCTTGTCTCAGTTCATTTCTTGCTTGTTGCGTGGGCGTAGCACTGGATGGACCATGCTGTGTCCTGGGACTCCGCATCCCATTCATTGCAAAGCCTTCCTAATCACCCAGTTCCCTCTCTATAATACTTAGATTCTCATCAACATGGACAATTCTTGCCATTTTTTTAATCAACAGGTATTAACAAAATTCTCCTATTCTTGTGGGTTTGAAGATATTGAGCATTGCGCCACATATGGCTTTTATGGTGTGACTGTGAATATTAAATAGTCTCACTTGTAAGAACAGTCCTTGATGACATCTTACCAATGGACTAATCTGTCTCAGCTGAAACCAGGGCGATCTCTAATCAGTGCTTTTTCATTAGGATTTTATCTCATTTGGGTCTGGAGAGCCACCAGCCAGCGAGTACCATTCCTTTGTGCTTTATCATAACAATGGTCCCAGATGGGCTGAGCTGCTGAAACTTCCCATCCCTGTGGATAAATTCAGAGGAGCACACATCCGCTGTGAATTCCGGCACTGTTCCAGTAAGTGCTGCTCACAACCTCTCTGTTGTAGCTCCAGTCAGCATATGGGTTTCCATAATATCTCGGGGAAAAAAGGCGACTGCGTGAACGTTCTCTGTAATGACACAGCTTCCAGGCTCGCAGCTCTGCTGGGTAGAACTCGGTGCTTTGGTAAAGCCTAAAGACCAGGATAAACCAGTCTAATTTTATTAAATAGAAATAGACAACGTTGCGGCTGCAAATGTAAACAGAATTTCATGTGAACTCGAATGCAAATTTAGAATTTACCTAGTGAATTATCCAGAATCATACCTGTTCCTTAACACGTGGATAGCAATGCAACCGATGGGAAATGTGCATAGACACATCACAGTCAGTTAACGTCACTTTTGTAATTCTCTAAACAATCTGAACAATTTTATAGATTATTTTGGGGTAAAAATTGAGGTTTGGGTCCATGTTCCCCATACCAAGGTATGAGAGACAGGTTTCATAGCTGTGGGGCTGGCTGCTCTCAGGCTGTTGAAACTGTGCGTCCTTCAAACTGCTGCTGTTGTTTGGTGATACAAGGACAGCAGGATTTGATTATTTAGATTGCCTTTGTGGGAAGTGACACACAGAGTAAGTGAACAGTATGTTTAGATTTTTGGGTACATAAATCTCAAAATGTAAGGAACAGGTAACGCAGGAAGAAATTTGCTTTGATTTATTTTGAAGATTTCTTTTGTCAGCTATAAAGTAATAAAGGCATAATGGCAGTGGGATGTTTCAAACAGATGATACATTATCTCTTTGTGTTGGACTGGCTACGTCACGTTCATTTGGGTTTCCTGACGGTCTGTAATTGCTGAGGCTGCATATTTGGTGGCTTCCTTTATTTGCTGTTAGCAAATACTAAATCTTTCCGGAATACTGCTTTCTGATTTACAGTGAGATAAAAGAAACCATTACAGGACATAATGTGAAAATCTGAAAAGAAATTTAAGATAATCTTAGTCTGGCTAGCTGCAAATAATTTCCAGTATAGTTTCTTATGTTGTATTATATCCATTTATTTTGTCTAAAATGTATAATATTAAGTGCTGCTATTTACACATGTATTTCAGCAAAAGAAAAGGGTGAGAAGAAGTTGTTTGGTTTTTCGTTTGTGCCCCTGATGCAGGAAAATGGGAGGACTTTGCCAGATGGCACCCATGAACTCATTGTACACAAGGTAATTTGAATTGGTAATCGTTAGCTGTAATGATTCCTCTGGAACATACTCCAAGTTCCTAGAAACATTAGGTTGAGAAAGTCTGTATTCATTACCGAATGAGTAACAATCTTCTCACCATTAAAATATCCATTGCTGATTGTCTATGGATGTTGTTATATTAACAGTCTTTGTTAAGTTACGTTGTGTTTAGAATGGATTTCACAAAGATAAGTTCAATTAAAACTGACAAAGTGAACCCCATGATGCCTTCTTACTGAATAGCTGAAGTTGGAAAACCAAGCAAGCTCATTTTTATGCAGATCTACTCAATGTTGTAATTTTTAGAGGTATTTCAGTTTTCTGTAATTTCTTTTTGTTTCCACATGGGAACAGTTTTCTTTTTGTTCAGACACTTCTATGTGCTCCCAGATAAATTTTAGATTTTAACACCAGAATTTGTAGGTATTCATTTGACGTAATGTGCAAATTCATCAGACTTCAGTGTCAGATGTGAAGTTATGATCCAAAAACCAAGTTGCAACAGGCATAATGAACATTTTTAGATTTCTGGCAGAGAAACAATAATAATTCACATAATTAAGGGATTTTGTCCTTTGTTTTTATGCAGTACAGTTACTTTAACTGTTTTGTTTTCACAGTGTGAAGAAAACACAAACCTCCAGGATTCTAGTCGCTACCTCAAACTCCCCTTTTCCAAGGGAATTTTCCTAGGAAACAACAGCCAAGCAGTAAAAACCACTAAAGAGTCCTTCTGGATTACATCCTTTCTCTGCTCCACTAAGCTCACACAGAATGGTAGGATACGATGATTATTTAAAACACGATGAATTCAAATGAGGGTGATAGCTAGCCTCTTCTGTGCCAAGCAAGCATGGGTGTACTCAAAAATCGCTTCTCTTCTATCCATCTTACAAACTGGGTTTCTTCAGAATTTTTTACATCCGGCTGGAAACCATCGCAGCATGATAACCCGCTGATTTTAAGTAGTTCAGGAATGTTTTTTAGAGTCACATGATATTGGAATCAAATGCATTGCTCTTGGAATCGAGTATCAGAACTCAGCTGCTTTGCAAAACCTCTTCATCTGTTTGTTGTAGAGTTTTTTTATGGAAAACTTACTGTAGGCTTTAGGCTGTGGTAGTTTGGCTTTAATTAGGCACATACGCTTTTTTGTATTTACATTTACTACAGTTTAAAACAACCTTATCCACTGGATATAACGAGCAGCAGATAGAAATACATTTGTTTGTGCTCTTTACCATGGCTCCATCTAAAATTCTTAAGATTCTTGTTTATTTGCCATGTTAACTACAGTTTGTAATTGAAACAGTTCTCAACAAATTTCTAAATATTGTGTATTTGCTTGGTAATGTGTTTCTGATTATTCTTTCATAGCCCCACAGGTTCACATTATTTTTTTCGAAGCATTTTATCCTAGCTTTAAGATCTTATTAGCTCTCTCTTGGGTGAGGATGACTGTGCCTTTACTCTTATATGGATGGTGATAAAATTGCTAATTGCTTGCAGATTGACCCTAGGTGTTTAACAATAACTAGAGGAGCTTTTTAAATGGGAATTACTGTCTTCATTTTCACCGTTCAGTAGCAAGTGCCCAGTCTAGAACGATGTGGTCTGTTGCACTGTGCACATCCATTCTGTATTCTCATAGCAATTAGCTTCAAAGTAATAAAAGGTAGCCAATAAAAGAATTTCCCAAAGGTTGCTAATAAGCCATCAGAGACTAAATTTCCTCCAGTTAAAGGCCTTGATTTAGGAAATCACACGAATCTACTGGTACTTACACATGCATGAAAGTGCTGCCGGGAATTTAAGTGTCTCACTGATAAATAGTTGCGCCATTGTCTGGGATTATAATCCTAATTTATCTTCACAGTACAGGAGAGTTACTTTGTACTTAATGTAAATAGATGTGTGACATCAGGCATAAAATTTCCTTTTTTTAACCATATTCTGAGTAAGAGGGTGCAGAATATCTGAATAATATTGATCCACTTTTCATCTCTGAAAGAGTTAACAATTATTTCAGAGGGTGGAAATATTTTTCAATAGACAGGCTCATATTTTCTCCAAGGATCTTTTTTGGGAAGTTCATCTTGGTGAGTTTCCAAATCCCCATTCTTTTAAACAAAATTTGCCAAAACCTCGTGCATGCTTAGAAAATGAAGACAGAGCAAAGCATGTGGGTATTTAGTCATGTGAACATTCCTTCGGTTATCCCTGAGAGAATGCAGCGTATTTATTAAAAAAAATAGAGGATTAAAAAGATCTAGCTATTTACTTTTTTTGGTAAACATTTATATTAGTATTTTTGAAAATTGCTGCTTATTTTTTAATCTGTTTTTATGTTTGGAGATTTTTCTGAAGTTCTTGGAGATCTGCCTGTCTCTACAAAAAACAATGTCCAGCCTGGAAATGAATTAAAATTATTCTGTTGGTCTGGCCGTAGGGTGGGGGGAGACCCCAAACCCAGACTTCTAAAGGGTAGGACTGAATTAGACCACANTGTTAGCAAAAATTAAAAAAAAAAGTATATTAGCTTTTATACATTACATTCTTAGCTGGATAGTTATATTTNGGCTTTACTAGCTTGCTGGGAAATTTTACTCAGCTGTCATTGTCTCATTGATTGTTCGCACATGCCATCAGCTCTCATGCATATTAAAATTGTGGGGACTGGGGGAAGGAGGCTGACTCCCAGTTGTTGGGATCCATAACTTCCTTCCCCTGGGTACCTTAGCTTGACTTTTGATCCTGGATAGCTAACCAGTTAATGTTAGCAAAAATTAAAAAAAAAAGTATATTAGCTTTTATACATTACATTCTTAGCTGGATAGTTATATTTCATTATCCTAAAAAAAAAAAAAAAAAAAAAAAGAACAAGAGAGAACATAGTATTTTTCTGCTGAGTAGTTATCAATGCAGTCTTGCTTAGTTTTTGATTTATAGGAGGGATCTCTGCCTGCCAGGGACTCGGGATGTATCCAGCAAGTCAGAATATTTTAGCAAGTTGGCATCTACTCATTTCTCAGCACCGATTAGCACGTTCCCCGCATCAGCAGGGCAGCACGCTGTACAGCACCTCTGCTGCAAGGCAGGGGTGTCATCCCTCTCTCTGCATTTCAAACAAAGCCAAACTGGTGATTAATAAAATAAAAATAACAGGGGCAAGCTTTCCAGAGCCACCCCAGGTTGAAAGGAGTGTTGTCTTCAGCAAAATTTATCAGTGGTACTTTTCCCTTTTCCAAAATTGTGTTTTCCCAGTGGGCCTATTTTAGGGGACAATTTATATTCTCAGTTTTCTTAATACATGACACATTGCTGTCCCTTCCCTTGTGGTTCACATGTCAGATTTTCTATTCACGTCATTTATGCTTGGGCTATTCGCTAATGTTATCTTAGCAATGTCTTTCCTCCTTAGCATTCCCCTTGAAATAAGTGCTTTGAAGTGAGTGCCTTACGTTCGCTTTCTCTTTCTTTTTTAATCCCCCAACAAATCCCTAATATTGAGTGTCAACTCTCTTCCACCGAGTTCTGCCAGCAAACCTGTAAAGAAGTGTTTTTCCTGCCATGGGCTGACAGCTTCAGCTGCTGTCGCTGCTCCTCATCTTAAATTGAGGCTTAAACAGAATAAAGTGTGAAAGTCCGTTTAATTATCCAAAAGACAGTTCGCTGGATTTGTAATGCTTTTTTCTTGAAAATTCCTGACAGAAGGAATAATAGGACCTATCATTTGTCCTTGATCCTTGGAATGTGTCTCTGATGCATGTGTGGGACCCTCTTAGTGCAACTCGAGGATCTCTTTTAATCCAAACCACTCCGTGCTACCGCAGCGTGAAGCAAAACAAAAAAAAAGGAAATGCTTAAATGCATAAAAACAATTTGTGCCCACACAAATCAATTAAAAAATATTAGTGGAATAGCATGTGGGCTGTTTGCTGTTAACACCTCCGGCAAGATTTGAATATGGGTGATTTATTCAATGTTATTAAAAAATAATACTTGATTTCTTGTGGGAGGGAGGATCTTTCCTGGAGCAAACTGGGAAAGAAATGGCACAAAGATAGGTGTGGCTCAAATCTTCCTCGAGTGTGAAAACAGTCAGTGGTACAAAGCAACCGAATAATTGCTGAACCAAGAGGAAAATTGGCTGTTAGCTTCTTTGCTGAGTACTGAGGACATTTCAGAAGTGGGTACTTCGAAGCCAGCGAGCGGACCTGAGCGAGGGAGTGACAGGCTGGAAACGTGAGGAGTGAGTAGAGAACCTGCAACAGAAGGGAGAGAAATAACGGCAACGTGTCAGACTGCAGCAAGGGTCAGGATCGAGTGAAAACTGCCCAAAAGCCAAGTTTGCAAAACTCTATGTTAGGATGTTGAATGGTTGAAATTCTCAATTTCATAGTGAGATGGTTTTTTTAGTACATCTCTGAAGCTGAAAGTGATAACACATGACCTAAGAGTAGTAAATATAGTACCTACGTTTTAGACAGGTGGAGGAACAGGTATGTTAACTGTGCCATCACCTCCAGTGAATTTTATGCAAGTATTTACAAAAAATCATGGATGAAAAAATAGACGTGTAGCTAAATGGAATGACTTTCTCAAAGCCGTATAATGCCAGAATAAACTTCTTAATCATTCTTTCTAAAGGTGTTTTTATTATTATTCAGAGGAATCGTAGCAGATTTAAACCATCTGGACTTCAGTAACACACCACATGGGAAATTAGAAAAGATACAGATGAGAATAAGAATTTTGGAACTGGTAAATAAAGGCTAGAATGGACCTGCCATGTTGCACTGTAGTGGAAGGAATTTCCTTCCGAGTTGAAGGAAAATGCTACTAGATCTGAAGAATTAAGCCTGAGATTGATCTCTTTTTTTTTAAAAGGGGTGGAAGGGGGTGGGGATGGAAGTTACTTCGCTAAAACCTGAGACACTAGAGAGCCTGTTAATGGAATTTGCTGCTAATATGTAGATGAAAGGGCTCATGAGTTGAGAGGGAGAAAGTCAAATTATGATATTATAAGAAAGAGTAGAAACTAGATGAAATCAAATGGTACAAAAGGGAGGATCATCCCCTAACGGAGTCTCCTGGGGATTCTGCTAGAGCCAGGGAGCTGAACAGTATTAAACCTATTTGTGTTACCAGAATGAAATATCTAAAAAAACCCCACGTTCTAGAACATGTATGTCAGGCGTTTACAGCAGACGTATGAGCTTGCTAATGATATAGAAAACAATGATATAGTGTCGTCTATAAGGTAGTTACCATTTGGGTCAGAAAGGCTGAAAGAGAAGGAATTAAAACTGGAGGAAATATGAAGACACTTAGGTATGTTTTAGCTCAGAACAGTTTTTCCAGAAGAGTTTGTGTTGCTTATTAATAGAGCAGGATCATAGAGGCATTGTGTTTGTTCTCTAAAAAAGACATAGGGAGAGGAGTATTTTAAATATATTCACAGTAGTAATTAGGAGACTATTTGTAGCCATCACATCGCAGCTCTGGTAGACATCCTTCAGTGGGTTGAGAGACAGCAAAATAATAACTTTCCTTAATACAGAAGTTGACAAATATCTGAACAAGATTTCATGATACAGTTGCCATAGGAGACTGATTTTAGTGACCCAGTACCATGTTCTAATGTTATGAAGCAATTATGGGATGGAATGAAAATTTGTTGTTGGGCAGATTGTATATTAGCAAATCTTGAGGTGTTTTCTTTTGTTTTAATGATGACAAGTTTTGCTGAGTGGACTGTACTAGTGGAATTTAAAATCTGAAATGGTGCTTTGCTTCCAACTGTAACCTTGCATTTTATTTTTCCAGGAGATATGCTTGACCTTCTGAAATGGAGAACCCACCCAGATAAAATTGCAGGTTGCCTCTCAAAATTAAAAGAAATTGATGGTTCAGAAATAGTGAAGGTATATACCTTTCTGCCCTTTTAGATAGTATGAGGGAAATAATGGATCTGCATGTCACAAAAATACTTGTTTAATAACACACTGTCACTTACTCTCTTCCATCAGTTTCTTCAAGATACACTAGACACTTTATTTGGGATTTTAGATGAAAACTCTCAAAAATATGGATCAAAAGTATTTGATTGTTTGGTAAGTTTCATTGTGTGATGATGCTTAATGCTATTTAAGAACTAAGTAAACAAAAAAAAAGCTGGTTTTTTTTTCCCCCCTCACATCTAGGTTCACATAATAAATTTGCTGCAGGACAGCAAGTTTCACCACTTTAAGCCAGTAATGGACACTTACATTGAAAGTCATTTTGCAGGAGCACTCGCATACAGGTGAAGTCTGTACTCTTTCTATCTGATTTGAATACTGACAGTTATTGGTAAACTAAGCCAAACCAATCATTAGGTTAAATTAAAGGCTATCATTAGAAATAAAATGCAATAAGCATGAATGCCCAGATTTAGGTCATTAAAAGAGAGTAAAATCAGAGATCTACTAGGTGGCTTTCAGCACGCTGAAAACTAAGTGTAATATTAAGCCTGTAGTGATAAAATCTAGTGATATATTTTTTATTTTGTCGGTGGTTTTCCTATGACAGCTGTTGGTTTGCCTCTTAAATGCAAAGTTAACCCTTCTCCCACTTCTGTGTTATAATACTTTCTGATGTGCCGTTACAGAGATCTTATAAAAGTACTAAAGTGGCATATTGATCGAGTCACTGAAGTGGAGCTGCACGAGCACATACAGGAAGTACTAAAGGTAGTAACCATGGTCGGAGGCAATTATATATTTGAATGATTTATTTGTACAGTACCAATAGATTTAACTTAAGAAATGAAGCAGAAGATGTATAAATGATGGAATGGCAGTGCTAATTCCAGGGAGCTGCAGATTTTTTTAGTGCAGTCAGTTTCTTCCTAGTTCTCTTTATCAATAAGTTGATCATCGGAGCTTACTGCTTTTAGACTCTGGGGCTCTGTGTTCCTTATGGAATGAGAATGTGAGTAAGAGTTAGATCTAAGAATCAAATGTAGATTGCATTGGTGCTCTTAACACCTCTCACATAACAGTCTAAGTGGGAGACATGCACAATGACTTAATGGTTCTATCCTGACACCAGAGAATTCTGCTGAAAATGTGGGGTTTGGCCGCTCTTGTTGCCCCGTTCTGTACCATCATCAGAGCACAGTGTGAAGTCAGACAGAGTTGTACAACACAGTAATCCAATTTGGGACAGGTGGTACAGTCTGGAAGTGAAATATTAGCACAGTGCTTTTCTATTTTATTCTATTTATTCCATTTTATTCTATTAACTGTGCTTTTCTGTGCAGCTGTTAGGTGCCCGACTAAAATGAAAGGGTGATATTTTTAATTTTACAACTTAAGGGTGTTTTTTTTAGTATTATCTGGTTAAGAGTTGACAGGAAAACAACTTTTAAAAGGCAGAAGTTCTAAGAACAGCTCAAAGGTTTGAGCCTATATCTTATGTTGGCCCTGTATGTTTGTGCAATGTGCTTTTCTGTGTGCAAGGGAATTGGGGGGGGGCTGTGTTTAGATTTTGCAGTTTTCCATTTGTTAAAAAAAAAAAGTGTTCCTTGGTTTGTAGAGATAACAAAAGGCAAGGAAATAGAATTTCTGAGCATGTGCTTTTGAAATGTTGTTGGTGTTTCAAGAGAAAGATTTACCAAAATGAAATAACCTGGTGTCCTGTTTCGGACCCTTGTCATCGTTTGAATGACACAATCGTTGCATGTGTTCTGTTTAAAGATGAGCTGGTTCATTTTTGTGAGTTATCTCTGATTTTGACATTTGTAGGCACAGGAATATATCTTTAAATATATAGTTCAGTCTCGAAGGTTATTCTCTATTGCCACTGGTGGACAAAACGAGGAGGAATTTCGCTGCTGTATTCAAGAGCTCCTTATGTCAGTACGCTTCTTCCTTTCCCAAGAGAGCAAAGGAGCTAGTGCTTTATCCCAACTACAAGTAAGTTTTCAAGCTTGTCTTGCTTATTGCCACTCTCCACATCCAGTATAGAAAATACATCCATGTCCTTACCTATATTCCAAGGAAAGAAAATATGGTTTTGCTGGAGCAAAATGGCATTTTTAGCTCATCCTCATACCTTTTGTCCTATAGTGTGAAATTTTCATACCAGCAGCTTCTAAATATGCTTGGCAAAGATAATCCTAAATCTAATATTTGATTTTGAATTATATTATAATTGCAATAATTATGTTGCTGGATACAAATAAAGTAATTTCTCTGTTTGGGGCATTTTATAGCTTGGTTAACCATGTTGGAACTGAAGAATCTGAGCCATACAAAAGACTATCAAGAGTTTTCGTGCTTTACAGAAAACTTTTAAGTCATGATAAACTGTATGTTTTAGTATTCAGGTGGTCTCTGTTTCAATGGAGACTATTAAATTGACCTGCTAAGGCACAGAGGCAAAACATAGAGGAAACAGCTCTCAGTGTTAAGTCCTGTGGATTTACCAACTTGTACAGCTCATAGACACACCGTCCTCTTCTCCTGTTTCTGTAACCAAAGGCGTTTAAGACCTGTTGAGAATTAATAATTTCTTAAGCTCTGTAGAAAGTTGTTATTCCACAAAAATGGCAAATCGGAGAGAGCAGAGCAGAGAGGTGGTTCTCCCATCTCATAACAAGAAAGCAGCTGGAGTGAAAGGACAATAGCAAAGTGATATAAACAGCCATGTCTGAAATTCTGCTTCAGTGTCTTTGGCCTTGTGCATCGTCTGTTCTGACACCAGTGTGAAGAAGGTCTGAAGTATGAGAAGCTTTTCTCAACCAGCAGGATTTGGAGAGGAAGAGGGGGATCTCAGTTCTAGCTTCCTTTCTCTGGCATTGCCCTCCTTTCTCTTCCAGTGCTTTGTTTATATATTCATTGTACTCACCAGTGGATTTCTAACCCTGTTTTAGGATTGTTGAAGTGAACCAAGTCTGTCTCACTCCAAAATAAATGTGTTCTTTGTTTGAAAAGTGGAGGATACGGAGGTCGTTATATTACTTATCCTAAACCAAAGAAAACCAGAACACCTCACTCCAAGCTTTTTGTTCTGATATCAGCTGGCTTCTGTTATCCTTTTAAAAAATTCCTCTCACGTATAAATCGTGAAGAATCTGTAAAGTATAAATATTTTTGTTCTAAGTTGATTTTTTTATTTCAATTTTGTTCTGGGAGAAATTAACAGTCATTAGATGATGCTTAAAGTAAAACAGTCAGAAGTGTGAACCTGTTAATTGCTGTGAGGATATTTCTTCTGAAGATACGACCATTTTTAAATGACTACTAAATGACATTTTTAAGTGACTACCCCTGAAATGTAAAACTAGGCATTTGTCTANGCTGCCTGCAGATAAGGAACTCGAGGAACTCCAGTTGTGTGCTTGGTGCACGGGCCAGCCAGTCCTGAAGGGAATAGTGTTGCTCGGGGTAGTGCTTCCTAAGGAAAAATTCTTGAAGCACTGCTCTGTACAAGCCGCTCATTTCTTAACGTAGCGTAAAAAGTCTACAAGTGATAGTTGATGCACGTAGCAGCATAATTATCTGCTATGTGGAAGAAAAAAATACTGTGTGGTGGTTAGCCTGACTTTTTTTTTTTCTTTCTATTTTAAATGAAACCTACAGAAGTGACCAAATACTACATTTCAGGTAAACTAATTTTGAAAAAAAAAATTGAAAAAGAAGAGATTTAAAGAATTCTGAGAAGTGTTAATTTACTCCCCAAATCACACTCCATGTGATTTGTCTTGTGTTGTACAGATAACTAGACAATGAAGACAAGGGAATAATAGAGAAAAACAAGATTAGTGCTGAATTTCAGTGAGTGAAAGAAACATTCAACAAATAAAATCTTTTCCCTCCTGGAAAAAATAGAGGAAATATTTGAGGGGTAAAAAGTGTTTATGGAAAGACTAAACCATGAGCAGTACCTGATTGGCAGAATTCTTTTAAAGGAGTAATTTTCCAGCTGGGTAAACTCAACTTTAAGGAAATAATTACATTAATGAACAAAGGAACTAAGTAAATTAATATGTTTAGATAATAGATCATATAGTCATCATTAAAATCTTAATAGAGGAAATGATTCAAGTACATCTTTATGGGAACATAATTTCTCAACTATGGAAAAGATCTAAAAACAACAACAAAATGAAAACAGATAACACCCGTTCAATTTATCAAGTTATAAACAGGTGTTTGATGTGTTACCACAAGTATTAGGGCTCTTCCCATTTAACGTTGTCTTTGATTATAAGAAAAAGAAACAAGAAAAAGGAGCATGTTAATGAAGTTTTTGTGTAATTTTGAGAGAATTCAGAGCTGAAAATAGCACCAAAGAGCTGTGTTTAGACAATGAAATAGAGGGAGGGCAAATCGTTTTACCAGCAGTCTAAATTGCTCATTCTCGGCAGGAGTGAGGAACCTGAAAAAGTGAAAAACCTGAAAAAAATATGAAAATACTGCTTGTCTGTAAAGTAGAGCTCACTTGTGGAATAACATAAGTTCAGTATGAAGACTGTTGTGACCTTGGCTTGGATCCTGTCATATTGCAGGGAACACTAGAGCATAATTTCACATTATTTTGAATACAAGTGTTACTGTGCTAAGTTTTTTCCCATGACAGTTCAATAAATACTTAGAATTTTCTGTTACATATGCCATATTCCACACAGTGGTGTTTTTCTCCATCTATGATATAACATATTGACTTTAAGCATGTTGTTTATTCAAATACTTGCTTTAGGATATTATGATTATGAAGTAAAAGCTTCTGCTTATCACAAATGTTGGTTAAAGCTTCTGCTTATCAGAAATACTGTTGTGGGCTGAAGACACATTTTATTTCTGTATTAAAATTAAATAATTCTATGAGAAGCTCCTACTCATAATTTTTTTTCATATTTTCCAGATTCTCGGTATATTCTTCTTCCGGTAGTTTTACATCATCTCCACATGCATTTACAAGAGCAGAAGGACCTTATAATGTGTGCACGTATCCTTAGCAACATATTTTGCCTCGTCAAGAAGAACAGCTCAGTATGTAAACACCATGTCACATCCACAAGGTTTTGGAACTTCTTTATATGGCTCAATGATATTTAATGACACGATCTGGACCTTTAAGACCATTTTAAAGCATTCTCTGTGTAGTGATTCTTCATAAGCACGTCATCTTGATTTCTCATTAACCTTTTCTTCCTTTTTCTTCTTTCTTCATGCAAGAATATTTTAATTGTACCACATAGTGTTCTGCCAAGCTCTGACTCTTTTTGAGTGTTGTGTTGGACAGAAAGAAATGTCCGCTTTGTTTTAGAGGCATTTTGTATTGTGAACTATTTTGTTGTAGGGGACAACAGTACATACATACCATGGCCAGCATACATTACGTTGTAATGCGTTATGGAGAACCGTTTTATGTGTTTCTTCATTTTATATCACTGTCAGCAACTGAAGTTGCTCCAGCTGTGGTTTGATATGGATGTGGCTTGCAACTTTGGTGCTGCAACAACATTTTTATTGCAGCGGCTCCTGGATTAGTATTACGCCTCATTGCAAGATAAAGTGATAGATGATAAAGCATAGTTGTGGTTTTGGAGAAAGGCTTACGTATCTGGTCTTAATTTCAGGAGAACTTTCATTTGGAGTTGCCAAGCCAGAGATGTACACTGATGTGTCTACGTAGAAGTGTCTTCAGTGCTCAGGATATGTAGCTACTATTTTTAATAGTCTTTGAGTCATTGAGAGTATTAACAACTTGGTGACTTGGGATTTTTGTGGATCAGTTCAGAATTTCATTCATTCTGTAGTAATTGAGATAATTTAGAGGTTGAGGGAAAAAATGAGTTTGCAGTCAGGCAGCTTTGAAAATTAAGGTTGTTGGCCATTCTAGTCATAGCTTGTAGATGAGTCCTCACAGTTGAAACAGTTCCTAAATACATTCTAGACTGTCTGCCTTAATAAATAGGAGAGTTAGCAGTTTGATACTAGACAAAGTGACAGAGAACATGGCTGTGACACTAGACTCATCTTGAGTCCAAACAGCAATTTTGAGTCTGTTACAAATCATGTGCTTTCGGTGTGTAGGAAGAAGAAAAAAAAAAATCCCTCCTACACCTTGATGTCAGTAAAGTTGAATGATCTGGTTGTCAGCTGAGTTTTGGTTTGGTTGTGCACATTTGATTATGAAGTATTTCTGTGAAGAAGTGTCATCTTAAATTGTGGATAAAATCACTCAGATTGGGATGATGGTGGTGTCTGCTGCGGTGGAGACAGAAAACATTGTTGAAGTAGTAAAAACCTATTTCCACCTGAGTTAAAAAGGAAAAGTAACTACAACTTGATTTCATCAAGTGTTTTCGTGCATGTAATTAAGGTATTCATGGTCTTTGGTGGTGAACACTTTGGTTCCTTTGTATTGATGCTGCGTACAAGCAACATCAAGTTGTAAGCTTACATAAATGACTAATTTGTTTGTGCTACACAGTCGATGGGAAGCAATGTAGCTGATCCTTACTGCTGAAGGAGGTCTTGAAGGTTGAGCACCATCTGCTTGTTTCTGGTGATAGTTTCAAAGTGTGAAAACAGAATTCTACTTTTTGAAATGTAAGCCTCTCTTGGCAATTTCCCCAGAAAATATATGGGCGTTACCTATAAAAATCTTGCCCGAAAAGTTCTTGTATATTTTTTTCCTGCTTTCTTCTAAACGTTACTTGAAAATAGAGCTATGCTAATTTGATAAACACTTGTATCGTANAAATAGCTCACAATCGTCACCAGCTGGACTGATCGATTTGTGACAATATTATCTTTGTACAGGAATTCTCAATGTCAAGATTTTGTTTATAAAACAGAATGGGGAGAACAGAGAAAACTCTTCTTGCATTTTATTAATTTTCAGTGGAAAAAGTAATTTTTAAAATTGAATTTATTTATGATTTTTGAGTGTAAAAAAGCCCCAAAAGATATTATTACTTCTGAGATTGTTTCAGGTCGGCAAATATTTCATTATGTTTCTTTTGTTTACACTTTTAGTAGCTTTCTGAAACTTTCTGAAAATGAAAGAGCATCAATAACGTTTTGCTTTCTAAAATGCACACATTTTTACATGATGAAACAGCAGAATCTTTGATGCTAACCTGTACGAGTACAAATGTATTAGTTCGTATTCTGTTGTAATCTAGAGCTAAGCATTGAAAGATATTCTGCTTGCTTGATTTCTGTCACATGAAGCAGAGAATAGAGGATGCATTTAGAAGATTAGCAGATGATATTTTGGTCAACATGATACAGCAAGTCATGGAAATTAGGAGGTTGAAATGCAGGCATTTATGGGAAAGCCTGTTATGAGCATTGATGAAATGAAGTGTTGTTTTGCTTTGTTTCCAGCAAGGTTACCAGTTTGCTTTTGAAGGGCAAATCAGTTCCAATACAGCAAGGGATATGACCCCGATATTAGGTGAGGGGGTAACATTTTGTGCAGGGAACGAGCTATGCTGTGTGATTTACCATCTCATTATACCCTTAATTAATTAATTGCCCAATTTTTACACTGTAACAGTTTTTGTTAATGAATAGATGGTTGCTTTTTCAAGCAGAATTTCCTCTGAGATCAAACATTTCAAAAAGCATTTAATAGCTGCTGAAGAAAAGCTCTGTTGGGTTGTTTGTTTGTTTTACTTTATCCCACAGAGAACAAATGTTTTATGGAGCTGACCAAGCTCTGTAATAAGATAACACCCTGCTTTAATCACTGTGATTCAGCAGGACTATACATCATAAGAATTTTGGGTTTTTTCTCTTGAAATTACAAAAGTACACTGTGTGGCAGACCATTAAAAGAAAATCTCAGCTGTAGTAGCAGACTGTTAGTGTGGCAAAGATCTGAGCTTATTGGTTTCTTCTGAGAAATCCACTTTATTGCAGATTAAGTTTTCTCAAAGCACCATGACAGCCTAATTCTTTCGCACCATCCAAAAATTAGACTCTGAAAGTGCTTTCAAGTTGCGAAATTTTCTTTTTTGCATCGGAAAAGCCGTGTCATTGTCACCACAGGCATCTCAAAGAATACTTAATGTGGAAGTGACTCACAGCACAGCATAAGGCAAATCCATACATTTATGTAGAAACATCATGCGGTATGGGCTTATGGCAACACACGGAGCCAGATTCTTGGAACTATTTGTAGAGCAAGTACGATAAAGTACTCCGTGTGAGTACAGCAGTATGTCACCATTATTTCAAGCTGCACATATCATAAAATATTCTTTGTGCTATGTATCATGGCAGCACACCGGATAAAATTGTCGTATTTTTGCATCAGCTATAGTGTTACTTGTGTAAGCAGTCCCAAACTCATCTCACTGGGATCTTCTAGGTGCCCATGTCACTGTTTTTCTGCACAAAGAAGCAGCGTAAAATCAGGCAGCATCAGGCTGTGTGCTGGCATTGTTTCTTTCCCCTCAGATAGTTTTGGTACCTTGGTACCATTTCAATTTACGGTGCAGAATCTTGCTAGATGCTAAACCTGCGAGGTGGATGTGGTGCTTTAAACTGAGCACAAAGACTTCAGGGTGCCGGTGTTACGGATGTTGCACTAACACTGAATTGAATGCAATGGTGAAAGCGAAACTTCTGCTTTCGATGCCAGTGATTTAGACCTTTGGATTTCCTTTCTTCGTTTGCATATGAAGAATTATCAATCCAATTAAAGCAAACCTTTACTGATTTCAGATCTTGGAAGTTCAGTCCCTCAGAACCTACATGAATTGCAATTTAATTGTGAGCTCCGTGTATTTTAATAATTCTGCTCCTTAAATAAGACAGGATTCTACCTAAGTGGACTGGATGTACTTGACACTAGAATTGGATCCTCAGTGCTTTTTATCAAGGTCATTACGTGTGTGGAGTTTGCTTTCATGCATGATTTGCAAGTTAGCCTGTGGCAGAAATCTCACAATATACATTTTTGTGTTGACTTCGACAAATGCAGCTGAATGTTCGTTGTTATTTTAAAAACTAACTGCTGTTATAGCTACCTACATTTGAATTAAAAGCTCAAATTTAGAAGTCCGTTAACAATTAGCTAAAGCTGGTACCCTTTTAAAGCTAATCTGGCTGTCAGCTGTAATAATTCAGCTTTCTATAATGGTTTGTGATTTTTTTAATGTACTACTCTAAGTCGAAGTAAATGTGGGAACGTGGAAGGTGACTAGGGGGGACTGCTAAAAAGAAAGCAAGAAAAGAAATGTTAAAAAGGTTCGTGATAAAATTTTGTCACTTAAGCTAGCAATCAGGTAAGCTTATCCCCTTATTTATTTACTCTGCTAATTTTGGCTAATTAGCCAAATCTGCGTGGTCTCAAATTTTATAACTGGAATAAAAGTCTCCAAAATTATGCCTATTTAGATGAATATGCATTATACTAAATGGCATGACAAAATCATATTGAGGCTAGATCCAATGAAATTGAAAATATTAAAAAATAATGCTAAAAGACTTTTATTTACTCTTCTAATTTTGGCTAATTAACCAAATCTTCGTGGTCTCAAATTTTATTAATGGAATAAAAGTCTACAAAATTATGCCTATTTAGATGAATATGCATTATACTAAATGGCATGACAAAATCATATTGAGGCTAGATCCANAGATCAAACATTTCAAAAAGCATTTAATAGCTGCTGAAGAAAAGCTCTGTTGGGTTGTTTGTTTGTTTTACTTTATCCCACAGAGAACAAATGTTTTATGGAGCTGACCAAGCTCTGTAATAAGATAACACCCTGCTTTAATCACTGTGATTCAGCAGGACTATACATCATAAGAATTTTGGGTTTTTTCTCTTGAAATTACAAAAGTACACTGTGTGGCAGACCATTAAAAGAAAATCTCAGCTGTAGTAGCAGACTGTTAGTGTGGCAAAGATCTGAGCTTATTGGTTTCTTCTGAGAAATCCACTTTATTGCAGATTAAGTTTTCTCAAAGCACCATGACAGCCTAATTCTTTCGCACCATCCAAAAATTAGACTCTGAAAGTGCTTTCAAGTTGCGAAATTTTCTTTTTTGCATCGGAAAAGCCGTGTCATTGTCACCACAGGCATCTCAAAGAATACTTAATGTGGAAGTGACTCACAGCACAGCATAAGGCAAATCCATACATTTATGTAGAAACATCATGCGGTATGGGCTTATGGCAACACACGGAGCCAGATTCTTGGAACTATTTGTAGAGCAAGTACGATAAAGTACTCTGTGTGAGTACAGCAGTATGTCACCATTATTTCAAGCTGCACATATCATAAAATATTCTTTGTGCTATGTATCATGGCAGCACACCGGGTAAAATTCTGTCGTATTTTTGCATCAGCTATAGTGTTACTTGTGTAAGCAGTCCCAAACTCATCTCACTGGGATCTTCTAGGTGCCCATGTCACTGTTTTTCTGCACAAAGAAGCAGCGTAAAATCAGGCAGCATCAGGCTGTGTGCTGGCATTGTTTCTTTCCCCTCAGATAGTTTTGGTACCTTGGTACCATTTCAATTTACGGTGCAGAATCTTGCTAGATGCTAAACCTGCGAGGTGGATGTGGTGCTTTAAACTGAGCACAAAGACTTCAGGGTGTCGGTGTTACGGATGTTGCACTAACACTGAATTGAATGCAGTGGTGAAAGCGAAACTTCTGCTTTCGATGCCAGTGATTTAGACCTTTGGATTTCCTTTCTTCGTTTGCATATGAAGAATTATCAATCCAATTAAAGCAAACCTTTACTGATTTCAGATCTTGGAAGTTCAGTCCCTCAGAACCTACATGAATTGCAATTTAATTGTGAGCTCCGTGTATTTTAATAATTCTGCTCCTTAAATAAGACAGGATTCTACCTAAGTGGACTGGATGTACTTGACACTAGAATTGGATCCTCAGTGCTTTTTATCAAGGTCATTACGTGTGTGGAGTTTGCTTTCATGCATGATTTGCAAGTTAGCCTGTGGCAGAAATCTCACAATATACATTTTTGTGTTGACTTCGACAAATGCAGCTGAATGTTCGTTGTTATTTTAAAAACTAACTGCTGTTATAGCTACCTACATTTGAATTAAAAGCTCAAATTTAGAAGTCCGTTAACAATTAGCTAAAGCTGGTACCCTTTTAAAGCTAATCTGGCTGTCAGCTGTAATAATTCAGCTTTCTATAATGGTTTGTGATTTTTTTAATGTACTACTCTAAGTCGAAGTAAATGTGGGAACGTGGAAGGTGACTAGGGGGGACTGCTAAAAAGAAAGCAAGAAAAGAAATGTTAAAAAGGTTCGTGATAAAATTTTGTCACTTAAGCTAGCAATCAGGTAAGCTTATCCCCTTATTTATTTACTCTGCTAATTTTGGCTAATTAGCCAAATCTGCGTGGTCTCAAATTTTATAACTGGAATAAAAGTCTCCAAAATTATGCCTATTTAGATGAATATGCATTATACTAAATGGCATGACAAAATCATATTGAGGCTAGATCCAATGAAATTGAAAATATTAAAAAATAATGCTAAAAGACTGATTTTTTTGTTTGTTTTCTGAAGAGAACCTGATAGGGTTGGAAACATATTTACAAGACAGCAGCAGGAACCTTGATAGTTATGCCCAGAGCATGAAGGTTAAGAGGTTTTGCAAACTTAGTGTTTTGAGAATGCTATGTTCACAGTAAAAAAAAAAAAAAAAGGTTGTGCAGGGAGGTAGTTAATTTGGGATCATTACTTCAGTGTAGAATCTTATTATGGGCAGGACAGTTCTTATTTTATCCCCATGTTGCCAGTGAAAGCCACCACCTCACCCACAACTCTATACAAGAAGTGAATTAGCCATTCCAAGGTAAAATCCAGAACAGCCATTCCTGTGAAAATATACTGGTTTTTTCATCTTATTTTCTGTTCTTAATGAAAAATGGGGAAAAATCTTTCCAAAATGTGACTTGACAAAGAAAACCACCATTTTCAAGTACTGTTATCATACCTGCCTGTTCTCCCAGTCTCATTCCCCGTTCCTGGTAGATAGAGGCCAGAAGTGCATTTTCCTTGTTTGTAAGATATCACAATTCTTTTTAAGCACTGGGATGCAATCCAGACCGTTCACTCTTCCCTCTCCACTTCCATTCTGCAGTCGGACCAGGGTGATACTGTTCAGTGTTTTTTCCCAGTTCAAAAGGGAACAAGCAGGAAAGGGAGAGAGGAAAAACATCTTCCTTCCCGTAGTGTCTTGTTCTTTTGATTGCTCACTGGAGATACCCAGTGCAATTCTCTTCTCTTTTGTTCCTGAGTCCCATGCTGTCTGAATTTGCATCTGGAGAGGCAGGGAGGAGGAATCCATGCAGCAGTGCAATGAGTCCCCCAGCTGTCCCCTGGAGTGACTGCTGTCTGGAGTGGGAATCCCGGAATCGGCGCTGGTGGAGGGAATGGTCCTGCCCTATGGTTAAACTCAACTTCTAGATACGTTTTAATGTGAAATTCCTTTGTAGGTGCAAGGAAATGTCTGATCAAAACATTTTGAAAGTTTGTTCAGTCCTATAAATTATTTTTCTTTTTGATAAATATTGAGTTTGGGGATGAAAAAATATTTTGAAAAATTCCTAGCTAACTCCATTGGTTTCTTCTCTAAAGGAAAACGTTCTTCCCAGAACTGTTGCAAAATATTTTCATTTATATTTGTTGCAAAACTGAGTTGGCTAAGAGGCTGTAATTTTAGCAATCTGAATAATCTGTTTAAAAACAGATACAAGGGAAACAAATCACAAATCAAACTTTTACTGGTTTAGCCCTTCTGGAACTATTTCAAATAGACTGTGCTAACCAAGTAAACTGCATTTGGCGGAAAATAATTGTTTATATGGGAAGGAATTTCATAGCTAAATTGATGTATTTTCACAAAATATGGAGTCTAAGCCTAATTGTAGATTAATTTCCCCTGCATTTGTTAATTATTTTTAAGTGTTTATACTGTGACAGTTTAAGCTCAAGTAAAGAAAATTTTTTTTTACGTATTTCTGTTCTTGGTTTATCTGAACAGGGGGAATTTGTCTCCTGTTTGTTGTCACTCCTGCGACAAATGACTGATCGACATTATCAACAGCTTCTTGATAGCTTCAGCACGAGGGACGATCTGAGGGTAAGTAACAGAATTGTCTTTCCACTTGTGCAGGTCTCTTGTTTTCTCTTTTTGATTTATCTCCCTTTCAGATGTTCCTGTGCTTTGATGAAATGCTTCAATATTTAAGTGCAACCTGTTTTTCAGATTAACCAACTTTTGCACAGGCTTTTATGTGCACTCAGGATCCACTCTTATGGTGGGGTTAGGGTTCGGTTACTTCTGCAATGACAGCGGATAGAATAGGGATGGGGAGAGGGGCTGGATAATTGCTTTAAAGCCATAAACTTAGCCTCCAAGCGTAGTGTCTTGATGGTGTCAAACTAAGGTTACAGAGTTCTGCTTGATTCTTCCTGCCAGGCAGTTGGTTTTTTGTTTATTTTATTATATTTGTTTATTTGTTCATTCGTTAAGTTGTATCTGGAAATGGCACACATGCAGCTTGAGATACGCATTTTCGACTAACTCTCCATTTTTCTGAACTGTGCAGCAAGTCCGTTGGCAGGAGACCTGTCAGACTTGTAATGACTGTCTGCCCAGTTTGGTGATGGAAAAGAGTAGCTGCAGAGATCTTTCAGGGCAGCTTCTACCAACATCATTGATGGCATTACTGGGTTTCATGCATTTTTGATTTTTTTTTTTTTTTTGAGAAAACAGATGGATTTAAAAAAGAAAAAAAAAGTTAATATTTCCTGCATAAAGATACACACTAAGGCTTCGACTCTACTAGACCCTGAAAACCTTTCATAGTACCAAATTTGATCCACACAAGAAATCTGGGGTAATCGCTTATGCCCATTATTCAGACAGCGATCCTAGATAGAAGAGTAACCACGTCCTAGTGTGATGGGATCTTTTTAGATGTTACTCTTAAATTACCATTTAGTAAAATTAAGTACTGCCCTGAAAAGGGGAGTGTAGTCATGGTGCAATTTCAGATTTCCTTCAATTCCTTACAGCTGTTTAGAGCTGTTCTGAAGAGAGCGGGATGGTCATAGAGAGCTTGGAAGATAGAAAATGCTGCTAAGAAGTTAACCCTATCATGAATCAAGAGTACTGCCTGGGAGTTACATAGGATGGATGATTTTTATACAAGTATTGCAATGTGTGTTTTCACCTAGCATAGCTGCTATCCTTGGGCAATTTTTAGTTGTGGAACCTAGGCATTTTTAACCGAAAATAGTTTCCCTTTTGATTGAGTTCTGAGCAGGCCTGTATTCCTAGGGTTAGATTTTTGTATTTCCTGGAGTTTTCAAGCTTGATTTCTGTTTGATGTATCTATGAAATACAGCGTTGAGTTTATTCGGTTTCTTGCTTCTAGAATGTGAAAAATCTCTAGAATTAATGCTTGAATGGTGTTTGATTTGATACATTTATATTCCCCCCACGCACATACCCTGCTATTATACAGAGACATATGGAAAGCATCTGTAGCCAGTGCCGTCAGCTATTAAAATAGAGGGCTTAAGAACTCAAGTCCAGAGTTTGTTATTTCAATTCAGATGTCATCAAATCAGCATCAGCTCCACCAGTGGCTCAGTGGCAGCAGGTTGATCATAATTAACGCAGCATTCCTTCTCTTCTGAACCTTAAATAATTTATTGGATTTTTTCCCTCACTTGGAAGTATCAAATATCACCAAAACGTGTGTAACTGAGAGCAAGAGAGAAAAATGAGAGCTAGTGTCTGAGGCTGACCCTGCTGTTCATCACGAGATGACTGTGTATGACTTGGGCTATCTAAACCATCTTGCCACTTCTGTGTTTTTTCGCTTTGTTTGCCAAATGTGGAACTTCCTTGATATTTTATCCTGTTCTAAAATGTGCTTCTTAGGAAATGACATCAGTATGAGTAAATGAAGATTCAGAAGGTGTAAATATCTGATCATACTTCTTTTTGTCTAAGATGCTTTTAGAGGCTGAACAGTAGCTGTAGTTAATCTTGTGGGTAGTATGTAACCATCTATACTAATGATTAGGTGCTGATATCAGAAGATATTTTTTTCTTCCAGACTAATTCTAGAGGTGACTATGTAAATTGCTTCCATTGCACAGAATTTGTGGTGCTATTAAAAAAAATACTCCTGCCAAACCACTTCTCCAAACAAAAATTAAGTCGTGCAAGTACTTGTAAAAAGGGAATGAAGGTTGTCATCCATCCTATCAAAATATGTTTGCACTTCTTTTTTTCTTTTAAACAGTCTATAGCAAAATTATTAAAGGCTGTTTCCAGCTTGGTAATCACAGCATAGCAAAATGGAGACTTCGAAGGAATGACATGTGCATGTTTTTATATGGCATGCGTCTAAGTGATACTTTAAACAAGTGATTGTTTATGGAAATATTTCCTCTGTTTTGTAAATGTATTTAGTGTAAGTAACTGATATGGTGACTGTTTTTATTTTAGTCAGTCATTTAAGACAGTCAGCGTTTTTTCTCCACACAAAGCAGAAGATAGAAAAAGCATTTTATATGTGAAAGCATGCAAATGAAGTAAGAAAGAAATTACAGGGGGTTCATGGCTGAGTGGTATCACCAGAGACTATGCTTCAGTCATATTTGAGACATTGAATTTAATGAGGCAGTAATTTTAAATGCTTTCTTTTATCTTTCAATATTATTTTAAAGATATGCTTCTTTTGCTTACCACAAAATATCATCTTCTTCTAGTAAATCTATTTTATAGCAATTTATAGAACAGAGGCATCCTTGTGGGTGGATATTTGCTGCTGCAGAAAAGCTCAGAGATAACTTACGGCAAAAGGTAACAGTGGAAGTTATAAATAGGAGAGAAACGGGAACGTGAATGAGAAAAGCAGTGTATGGTAGCACAGTGCAGCTTTGCCCACAGCAAGGTGGTTTTGGTGAAGAGATTAAAAGAAGACAAAACAAACAGAGAAGCACCTGCCAGGAGGATGGAGCTTATCCATTGGCAGTGTACCCCACATAACGGAACAGACTAGATATTCAGGGGAAATCTGATGAAGAGGTATATTTTCTAGGAATGGGCGTAAATCTTAATAGTTCTCTGATCACTCTCTCCCAGCTTAAGGAGCCTCAGCAGGGGAAGGGGGGTGCCAAACCCAGCTGCCAAGTCCAATTCATTCCAGTGTCCTCTAATGACCCCTTGGACACAGGCTGCGTGGGGTCTGTAGGGCTGGGGAATGTCTCTGCTGGAGAAGCTCAGTTCTAGCCCCCATCCCTCCCATGCTGTGCAGGGACATCCGCTCACATAGGGAACGTCTGGAAGGATGAGTGCTGAGGCAGATAATTGCATCAATCAAGTATTGCTGGTAGAGGAAGCTGGACTGTGATATTCTGGTATTATTTAAGTGGTGTAAGATAGTACTAGAGCTTCTGTGCACTGGGTAGGATTATTAAGAGATGGTATTTAGAGTATGTAAAAGGACAAAATTGCTCCCTTGCTGTCTCTTAAGATAGAATGTGTATGAGACATTAATTATGTCTGTATTCAACCAACCAAATGTTAGTTCACTTATACTGCCAGCAAAAATGTGTTTTAAATGTTAAAATCTGTTACTAAATCATTATGATGCAGAGCAGATACAACTATGAAAGACAATAGTTTAGTGCAAAGGAAACAGTTCAAAATATAGTTTCAAAAATGATCTTCTATGAATGGTGCTTCATGGTAATGTCTTGTGATGTTTGGATCATGAAACAAAAATGAGCAGTTGCATCATGCCAAATGCCAGGCATTGTAATGCTGATCAGCACATCCTGTGGAATTGCTGCCTGTGGAGGTAGAACCCTTGGGATTGAACACCGGTATCGATGAGCAGTGCTGACATATGAGGGATATCAGCACATTACTGGCAAGGTATCAGACTAGTCAACTGGCGTTTTACCCTTTGGTTATTTTCATGTTTATAATGGATTCCCAGGGAAATGCATTACCAAATATACAAAAACTGAACCATAAAGCATAAGAGTTAGCTACAGATTAATTCTTTTAATAGAAGCTTAGTAGTTGTATATCAAAAATTATACAACTGAGTTTTGAACAAGCTGATGAATTTCAACAGTCTTTGACTTTGGCCCATGGGTCTCAAAGGCGCTAAGTTTACATCTCATGCAGCCCTTGGGTTTTAAGTCCTTAAACCATTGCTTGGTTTCCCATTTGGTCTCTTCAGTTCAGCAGCCAGTCAGTTAGCTCCCTAACAGCAGCAGTATGTATTGTGTCTGGACAGCAGATAGGACAGAAATGAGATATGGGAGAATTTGGGACATTATAGTGAGGTGACAAAGAGTGGCATTAGATGCGTTGCTGTATTGTTGGGATTACGGCCCAGAGCTGCAGGGATTGCAGCAAAGGGAAGGGAGGTAACCTCTAAAGAAAAAAAGAACCAGGCAGAAGTGTTCAAATTTAACAAGGAGCAAAGCTCCAGGAAAGTAGTCTGGAATGACTGTGGTGTTCATAGAGCTACTTGTTTATCTGTAAAGGTGGTCACCTGCAGTCAAACGTTATGTTATCTGCAGTGAGTATCATTTATAGTCTTTAATACAGTGAATTTGTTGGCATCTCGCTCAGAAAGCAGGTTGTCTCTTTTATGTAATCTTCTCTGGTGGGTGGGTGCAGGCATCTCAGCCGCCTTTCCCAGCGCCTGCGTTCATCCCCCTTTACAGCGATTCTCTAATGACAGACATCTGTTGTGCAATGCCCATCATATACACTTCGGTAAATGCATTTGAGAATAGATTTTGGTCTTCAAATTATTTGGTATCCTTGGGTTGTATCTTCATCTAATCTGTGTTTCAGACTAACACTCTACAAGTGGGGTGGGCAGAATCAATACAAAACATTTGAAGCTCAGGTACTACGCTGATTCTGTTAGGCATGTTGTATCGCTTGCCTCATGTCTTCGTGATATCAAAAGCTCCATTTTGCTTACTAAAAAAATACAGGTATTGCTACACCACAATCGAGATGGGCCACCAGAAATAGTACCTTTGGTAGTTTTATTTGTGAAGAGAAAATCTGAAAAAATGTGTACTGAGAAGAATAGTTTAATTTAGTTATTTATTAGTGAGCTAAAGGGCATAGGAGCTTATTGCTAAAAGCTCTTAAGAAGTGCTTTCTGTATTCAGAGTAGTTCCCATGTGTTCACTATTTTAATAGATTCAGTAAATGAGGCATAATGGTTAAGTGACCTGCATACAGCCAGCTGTGATAACAGTTCGGGGGCCCAGGCATCACTAGTGAATTCTTTGCAAACCCAACTGTAAGATTGTCCTTACACTCTCTGCTACCAAATAATGCCACTGGAAAGTGGTGAAAACCTGGCTTTATTAAGGAGATATTCAGAACTCTGCAGTGTTTGTAAAGTGCTTTTTTGATTTGCAAATTGTCCTCAGGATCGCGTTTGTGGAAGTGTATGGGTGGAAAGCAAATGCAGCTTTGACATTTCTCTTGTGCATTGCTGTCAATCAAACAGCACACTAAATTATTTTCGTTCTTGTAAGAAAAATGAATTAAATCACTATTTGAAGCTTTCTTGAGGAATCAAAGAAATGAAAAAAAAATCAGAGGTGTATCTGTGAAAATAAACGTAATTCTCTTATTTCTATAATGGTTTTTTGTCTCTGATTAAAATATTTTTAAAGCTCACTGTTCTTTTTAGAGCAGCAAAGACATATGACTGCTTCTTTTCCTTCCAAAGGATTTCCTGCTGCAGATTTTCACTGTATTTCGGATACTCATACGACCAGAGATGTTTCCAAAAGACTGGACAGTGATGCGTTTGGTTGCAAACAAGTAAGACGTTTTTAATGTTAATAAAAAATGTGTAGTATGTGAAGATCTTGGTATAAATAAATAAAGTTATAGGATGTATGTAATAAAAACTAAAAATATCTTTTATAATGCTGGCTGCAGTTTTTCATTTTTGAATTTAAGCAGCCGTCCCTTTTTGTAGGCTTAGCTTTAGATCAGATAAACCAGCTGAAGAATCAACACAATTATACAATCACAATTATTAACACAATTATACAAACGCCAGTGTTAACAGAGAAGGGGGGTTGTGTTGCACAGACCTAGGAAGCCTGAATTTAGGATTGACTTAAACTGTCATGGTAGGTATTGCAATGTCTGATGGAGACTGGTTTTTATTCTGCATTGTGCCTGCTGGCTCCAAGGAGAATTTAAATTCATGGTGCTGTACAGACTACTAGTTATTGTGTGTATTTATTGTTACAATTAAATTTGGTGAAATATAGCTTGTGTTCAGCTATATGTTTGTTATGTGTGTGTGTGGATGTGCAAGTGTTGTAGTATTTGTTCAAACTTTGTAATGACTTGAAACAAATAACGTATTTGCTCATTTTTATTACCTCACTTAGTGTTGCTAATCTTCCCAAGTTTGAATACCAGTACCAGGAAAAAAATATTAATAATAAGAGAATGGATATAATAATTTGTTTCTGTGTGTGTTATTCAAGAAGATATGGCTGATACCAGCCTGCATAGGGTAGCTGTGCTTAAATAAATTGAGAAACAGAGGAAAGAGAGGAAGAAAATAGGAACTTTTAGACTAAATATACAATCTAAGCAATTGTTATATATTCCAGAAACAGCTGGCTTGCCAGATGGCTTTTCAACAGCTGACATGTACAAAACTAAGATTTAGGAATGACCTTGGCTGGTGGTGTTCAGATATGCTGAAGATGATGTTACTAAGTTCTGCAAAAAGAACATTTACTTGCACCAGTATTTTAGTTAGTGTCACCCGTCTCCTTTCATTCATCCGTGTCATGTTGTTTCTGATCATCGAGGAGGTGACTCTGTGTCCAGTTCTGTCAGGCAGAAGTTGGCAATAGCTGCTGGTGGGAACTGGCCACGAGGAGCCGATCAGATCAGCTAACTGAACCCGATAACATGCAATCTCATGAGCGTTACTGCCAGCAAATGGGATGTAAACACATCTTTGCCACTTCAACATTCAGTAATTGCTTTGCTAGGCATCCCGTCCTTTGTGGGGAAATTCTGGTTTGCTATGAAACAAGGGGTTGGGCAGGTGTGCTGGAAAGTGTGGTGTTCCTATATCTATGGCGTAGTTTCTGTTCCTTTTTTGAGGTAGCAGAAAGGATAATCCCCTTCTGTTCTCTCCTCCCCTGCACAGCACTGGTTTTTCCCAATGGGAGCTCCTTCCTTTCCCTTGTGCCCCCACTGCCGTTGCAGTGGCTGCCTGCCTTCAGCTCCCCAGGGGTGCTGGAAAGCACAGAGCCCCGGGGTAGCAGCATTTCTAATACCGTCCCAATCCAAAATCTCTAAGTGCAAAAAGAAGAGCCTAGAGGCAGGATGAGGAACGGGGGCACTGCCCGCACCGTGGATGGAAGCGGCCGGGAGCTGTTCTCCCTGAGCTTCACCTGGTGAGCTGGAGTGATTCCAACGACCTTCAGGGTTAAAAAAACTTCTTGAACTCCTCGCTCCTCCATTCACGTGTAAAAGGAGAAGCTAGAAGGTCAAGCCCATCTTTTTAAGAGCATGATCAAGTAATCCATTAGCAGTCTGGATCTTTTCTGACTCCTGCTTCCCAGGAATAAGGTGACTGTTGTGTTTCTGGGCTTCAGCTCATCTGAAGGCAGTGTGTGTCCTGGGAGCTTCAGACATCACTGCAGTCACATCACCAGCAGCACTGCCTTGTCTCTCCCCTGTCCCTAGAGTGATATAAAAATTCAAACTCTTTGGTATTTACGGGAAGAGAGATTTAGCCTGTCTGAGCCTAGGGAAGAAATGAGTCCTAGCAAGGATATAATCAGGTAATAAGCTTCTCCTGAGGGGGAAAAAAAACCAAATTTACATTTTTTTCTCCTATTTATATATGCAGAATTTCAATTACCTGAAAGATTTTTAGGTCTTAAAATGCAATAATTATTTCAATACAGAATATTTATATATATAAAAAGATTGCTGCCCCTGGCTTTTAGATTTTTTTCTTTCTTGTTGCAGTGTTTTCAGTAATTATGTAGCATCTGGTGCTTGGATGCTGTCTGGGATAAAAAAAACCCCAGAAGATACTGTGAGCTCAAGAAGACAAATCTATAACTATCCAGAAATTAAGATATTTCATGATGACACATTCCTGAGCTATAATTCTGAATGTCCAGATGCCCAACATGAAAAAGTATTAATGGCTAGCATTATAAAACTACCAAGTGACTTCCAAAATTTGAGAAATAAAGTAATATTTAAAAAGGCAGACTTTGCATTAAAGCCAAGAAATAGATCTTTCTTGAATTGTGTTCTGTGATGGAAAGAGAATATGCAAAAAACCCTCTTAATGTTTATTAGCTTCTAGCAGTTGAGTAATGAGACAGAAATTAATTCTGTTTAAAACTGCATAACCATGTAATGTCTGCAGTGAGCTAATCAACATACATTCAGCAAAGCAAACTAATTACTTGTGGTTGTCCAATATTTCTAACATGGATGTTACTACTGAGTGACAAAATATGGTTTTATATATGCTGTGGAAAATATAGTTTTAATTTCTTTCATTACAGGGCTAGATTTACTTTCTACACCAACTAGGGAGTAAGCTAGCTTACTGGCCCTCTGAGCAAAGCTTTCTGTTTGTAACCACAAATGAACACCACAGAATATAGGGAGATATCTGAATCAGTTGCCTAGCACCAGAGAGGGATTCAAAATTCTAAAATAAAATATGCCAGACTAAAATTGAAGCTTCTGGATAACACCTTCATAATACCTCTCTCCAATGGAAGTCACTGTGTAGTGGTCACTTGCTTAAGTTACACTAACGTCAGGAAGAGAATCATTTATTTAAGGCTTTAATGGGCTGGCGTCTTTTAAGAGCATTTAGCAGACTCAGCTGAGCTCCAGGTATGTCATGTTTCCTTAACCACTGAGGAGGCTGTTGGAGAGAAAAGTGAGTTTCTATTACTTGCTGAGCAAAGGTTTGGTATTTATAACATACTGTGACTGTGTTACTGAACAATGAACTAATTTTCCACTGCTCACAGTATGCAAGAAGCCTTAAAGAACTCTGTATGATTAACTGTATATGCTCTCAGCATTTTGTTGAATGGTAGAGATGCTAGATCATACAAGTCTCAGTTTGGTTTTTATAAGTGTATAAAATGGATATATCAATATTATTATTTATAGTAAAATAATTGATCTGTAAAGCAAGATGTTGCTTATGCTAAAATTCCGAATGTATCTACTGACAGTTGGGCATGGGGACTTTAAACAAATAATCCTTTTAGTTATCTAATTCAGTAATGGCTGAAAGACATTATTTTTTTAAAAGTAACTCAAACAGAACATACAGTAAAGGAAGACATTGAATTAGCATTAGTTTCATCGTTATGGCTCCTTTGAAGAACCCTGTTAGCTCCCATCATGTGGGAGTCTGAGACTCCTACAATGAACAAAAATTCTTGCTCTTATGTAATACGTAGTGTTGCTAACAACAGTCTTGCTTTTATGTAATGCAAAGTGTTGCTGACAACTGAACCTGTCTGTCGCAAAAGGAACATGGGTATGCACGTATGAATAAGTTTGTGTACATGTAACAATAGGTACCTGTGTGAGTCTAGGTTTATTTCATTTATTCAAGAAAGAAACTTTTTTTCTCTTTTTTTTGCTCTTAAATAGCAAAGGATGAAACGAGAAGCTAATGTTATATATTTGCCCCGTATCAGAATGGAAAAGGAAAGCTTTCCTTTTCTACCTTTGGCTGCCTGGGCAAAGGCAGGTTGCCAGAGCAGGCAACAAATCAGTTGTTGAACTTCTGGGGGCTGCTTTGGATTTTTCAAAGAGATTATTGCAGGAGGGTTGACTGTGAAATTTTGATGGAAGACTCGCTCTGTCAAAAATGCCCTGGCTGAACCTTGGGTTAGCATTCTATGAGCCTGGAATAGCTCAGTGCTAAAAGCAGAGGTTTTTCTCCTGTGAAACAATCAGTGGTTCTGAACAAATTTGTGGCAGGTGGTAAGAGGAAGAAAAGCAAGTCTTGTCACAAACTCAGTGTTTTCTGGTTTCATACTCAAATGGGTTTTAAATAAATGTTGTTGTTGTTTTGAAATAGTTGGCTGAGAAGCGACTTGGAATGTGAATATTGTAGCAGACCAGGCAGCTGTCCATCTGTCCTCTGGCTGCTGTCTCTGCTTTCTGCATTTTTGCTTTTTTTTTTTATAGAACCTGCATTATAAAGATAAACCCAAATGTTTTCTGTCCTACCTGATTTTAGTTTCTCTTGTGGATTCAGAATAACAGTTTGTGGGTCAAAGACAATGGCTTCATCTTTCTTTTGAAGTTTTTTTTATCCACAATACATGCACTCTCACTCTACACACCCACATTTTATCGACTAATCCATATAATGTCTTTGGCTTACCAAATAGATCAAAACTGAGCTATGTTTCCTATAGCAAGACTTACTTGCATTGCAGTTATTGTATTACCTCAGGAAAATTCTGGGAAAAAAAATCTAGACATTGTATATAGTATTTCTAGCCTAATTCTCTCGTCATCAGAAGTGAAGCAGATCTTTCTTTTCAGTTTCACCTGCCATGGAAGGAATGTGTCAAGGAATTGTCTCGGACATAAATAGAACTATGTCATGTAAACTTGGCGATACGGTTGCAGTTCTTCAGATCTTCTGTAATTTTCTCTTGCATACAGTTTTTCAGGGTTTTATTACTTTGGACTTAGGTTGAAATTTTACATAGTTCTGATGAACTGACCTTTTCTAATGGGATATGCAAGCTATTTCCATTTTGTGAAGCATATGGGCTGTAAATTAAATCATGCACAATAACCAGAATGACGGGAGTCTTTTTTTCTTATCTGTCCCTTGATTCTTAGCTTTGCTTATATCGCAGTTTGTTAACGTTTCACTTTGTCTTCCATGCACACGAGTGCTAAATATGGAACACTGCTTGGATAGAAAAGCTCCAGTATAATTGCTGAGAAAGTAATATGTATGAAAATTATATTTGAGCAATGGAAGTAGGAATGAAGGAAACTTGAGGCTCAAGCAGTGTTCTAAAAACAATCCCAGACTTGGCTGTTACAGGTGTTCGGAGACATCAAACCAGAAGGTAAAGTTTGGCAGGGTCAGTCATTTTAAAAGTAGATCAATGGAAGCAAACATTTTAACTAGTAATAAGCGAAATGATACGTAGTCATTTTTGTATTTATGACCTTGAAGAGCTGAAGAGACCCAGCTCCCTCAGCCTTTCCTCGGAAGGGAGGTGCTCCATTCCCTTCATCATCTTCGTGGCTCTGCGCTGGCCTCTCTCCAGTAGTAATTAAATGAAATACGTAGGTATAACATTTTCCCCAGAAGTTCTTTAAACAGTTGTTTGTTGTAAAATGCATTAGTGTAACAGATCGTCCTATGTTTATCTTTTCCTCCCCCATAAGCATCCACCACTGACTCCTTTCAGAAATAAATTCATGGCTTGTATGTATTTTTGGTTGGTACAGTGCTGCAGAGGTTAGCTGAAAGGTTGAATTATTGAATTATATTTAAATAATCTTTAAGAATGTTCTGTTTCTGTAGATTTCCGAACGTGGCTGCCAGTACCAAGAAAGTTGGGAGCAAATTGTCCAGCTGTGTATATAGGTGCTAGTAGGACAAAGCATATTTTAGACCTGGTGTCAGCATTATTTGCAGAACAAAATTTATGGCTTGTCTTTTTGATCAGCTATATCCTTCTATACAGAACATCTGTTTTCAGCACACATTGTTGCATCACACCTATTTTTCTTATTTTTTTCTTAATGTGAATGTTTCCTGTCAATAGATGCTGTTAGTAGTCAGATATTTGTATATGTTTAAGATGTAGTATTTAGTGCCACTGTACGTGCTACATTTATTTCTACATTGCAAAATTGTCTGGCTCTGAGTATTAATTTCCCCTTAATAAAAACTACTGCCTTTTTCATTCTTTTCTTCCCAGTGTGATCATTACTACAGTCTTGTACCTTTCGGATGCCCTTCGTAAAAACTTCCTAAATGAAAACTTTGATTACAAGGTAGAGTAAATGCATTTAACATAAAATAGGTGTGATAGCTGCTACATCGTCCTGTGGCTTGGTTGTTTATTATTAAACATAGCTCTAGCATCTAGACATCTAGAACATATACTGAATAAGCAGTTTCGAGTGCTTGGAGATTTATGTTTTTTCTTAAATACGGGACTGTCTTAAATATCAGGAGTGCTGTGGTTTTCTTTATTTTCTTCTTGTTTTTCATTTTGTTATTTCAACCTCTGCGTTAGACTACTTGTTAAGGATTTTGCATAGAAATTTTTTGGATTATAGAAACTAATTTTATTATTTGTCTTATTTTGGAGTTATCGCAGAAAGGAAAATTATTCCATTTTTCAATCAATGCAAATTTATCAAAAAACACAGGTTTGCGTTTCTTCAGTTTCTCTCAAGACCAGTTAATATGGTGCATAATTAAAATTAGAAAATTATGACACTGAATGCAGTTAAAGATGTTATCTCATATAGCGAGATATGGCACCTGTGATAAACTGTGAATTACAGAATGATGAGAAGACCTGGGAATGCGTCTGGAAAGACACATTCCCATGGAAACCTGAATGAGTATTCTGCCCAACCAAAAGATGTTAGCCCAATTGCTTCATCATATAAAGTGCAGAATTTCCTTCCCGGAGAGGACAGCCAGCTCCTGTTGACTTCCAGTGGAGTTGTGGATTCTTATCTGAAAATCTAGGCTCCTGTTGGAGACATAGGCACAAATGCAAATTTATCTACTTGACATACCTGGACATGAGGAAGCCTATCCTTCATGAAGTTCTACAAGTTCAGAGGCTAAAAATGATGAAATAATTGCCTGTGGACAAGGCAGCTATGTTCCTTAGACTTGCTTAACAATGTTATTGCTATCCTGGAAAACTGCAGTAGGGCTTCTGCTACAACTCTTTCTTCCTTCTGCCACAAAGCATCTCTAATTGGGTTACATTTATTAATATTTTAATGTATTTTAAATTTATCTTTAAACTTAAATCTTTGAAGTAGCATATTCCACATCTGATTCATAAAGCATCTACAAAGCATCAGTATATTTGCAATATGTTAACAAAACCTGGCTTCAGTCTTGTCCAGTGAAGCCTCCAGCAAATGAGACTTGCAAATAATATCATAAAGTAGCCCAGAGAATGACGGTTCATTATTTGATATCTTTTGAGGTGTCGGAATTTGGGGGTTTTGGACTTAAATGCATAATTTTTTGTAGTCCTTTATTTAAATATATCAAAAACTGTTTCCAAATTTACAAGATAAGGTTTTTTGATTTGGAGGGGTGAAAACAAAATTTTCTGCAACTCTGAAACCTTTACATTTAAGAGATGTAGAATATGTAAAATAGATGTATTTCTGCTGAACATTTGGGGGTTGGTGAAAAGTATATTCGGATGCAAAGAAATTTAGTCAAAATCAGTTTGGGTAATTTATTAGTTGAGATATAGAAACAAGTGCTGTGATTTGAAAATTTGCATCTTGAGTGGTCATAAAATGCGAAAATTAAATAACCAAATGCCGTATGCTTATTGTAGATATGGGATTCCTACTTTTTCCTTGCTGTCATTTTTATAAACCAGTTGTGTCTGCAATTGGAGTTGTTCACACCTTCCAAGAAGAAAAAGGTTTTAGAAAAGTGAGTACCGCTGTCAGCTTCTGCAAAACGGTAATAGATCAAACACTGCTCAAAATGCAAGGTGTGGGAGGTTGCAAGAAGGTCTACCGAAAAGGTCATGGTGACAGTATTTGCACTGACTAAAATGTGTTGGCTCTGGCCCTTTGTATAGGTCTTCAGAGCTGACTTCATTGAAGTGCCCAAATTGGTTCAGGGAGTAAACTAGCCGTGTTGTAGCAGTGCCAACACTAATTTCCAGTTCGTTGCTAAATTGGTTTACACTGGGTCAGGTGTTTCTGCCAGGCACTGCGCCGTTGTCTGTATAAATTAGTGGTATTTCTTGAAGCTAGAGATAGAGAAAAGCTATTTGTTCTTGGAGAGACAACTGCAGCATGTTACTGCAAAACATAGCTTTTGCTTCGCGGCTGTGTTACTAATGTAATGTAATTACTAATGTAATTTAGAAAGAACTGATAGTTTACGAACAGTTTAGGAATCTGGTTTTAGCTGGGTACAGTGGAAACAGCAAAAGACTTGGAAGAAATCATCACTTTTAAAGTAGTTTTTTATAGACTACAAATGAGACATTTCATTTAACAATGTCACAGAATAGCATCTGAACTTGATTTTCTCAAATGGTCTTTCACTGTTTTGCTTGATTTTTGCATACGTTGCAGATACGGTGACATGCGGGTGACAATGGGATGTGAAATCTTCAGCATGTGGCAAAATTTAGGTAAGTAATTAAACGTATCATCAGTAGCTCATAAAATTAAAACCAATTATTATTTATTCACTTATTAAATACACTTGGCAGTGATAGAGGAGATGTTGATAATTAAGTTCACATGAAGTTTAGGAAAACCCAGTTATCTGTAGTTCCTTTCTTTACAGCTGAGTTCAGCTTTCTGAGCCTTGATACTGTGTCTGACCTGTCCCTGTTTCTTCAAAGGGAACTGAAAGAATACTATCAATTAGAAAAGAAAGTAATGTTCTTTTTGGGAAGAATTATTATGTCTAGAAATATAATTAATTTCACAATTTCAGTTCTGTTGCCAGACAATTTAAGGAATGGACATATATCTTAATTCTGAGGCTCTCTTGAGTTCTCTAAGTTCTAGTTGCACCAAAATATAAAGTCATAAATGAATCAGGGACCAGTGTATAAATGACACATTAGACAACACAAAAAAAATATATGCTTGGATTTAAACTTATGAACATTTTTGTATTTATGAGCAATAGCTGTGCAAACTTTTTGAAAGTACGAGTGTCGGAGAAATGCAATTAAATGTTGTTTGGGAAGAAAATTAAAACTGAGTGGAAGATTTGGACACTACGTTTGTCATCTTTATATTTCAATTATTCAGTCGTTCACTTCATTAAAGGGCTCATTAAAGATATTAAGACCATCAGTGGTTACTGAGATGCCATGATCTCAATTCTATAAATCATTTCCCCAGCAAGATATGTAGTTGTAAAAAACTGGTCTTTCTGATCAGAAAGATAAATGTTCAAAATAAGATATATTTGCTTACTAATACCTTGTTAATATTTGTTGTACAGCATGTTTTACTTATTTACAGTATTTAGTATTGCTCGCTCTAAGGCATCTCTCTAAATTACTTGGCTACTTAATGGGTATTTCTGAACTGGTGTGTCAGGGATCCACTCCTGGGTCCCATCTCCTTCCTGTGTGCTAGGATAAAACATTTTCTTCTGAACAGAAACCCAGTATATGGGTGGGAATCATGTAGCTTTTCAACAGGGAAGAGTTCTTTGGGGTGCAATGTGGAGTTCATCTGGTAATGTGTCCAGTTAAATACTGAAGTCAGGATATTTCATGTAATTGGTGTTATGCTAGTCAGCATTTTACAGTTCTCTTAGCAGTAGGATTCATCATAAGCCTTGATCCTTGTATGGCTTTCATATGAATATGCATCCCAGGATGTTTCCAGCAAAGGGAATTCTGGTTTTCTTTTGGACAAACACAGACACCAAACAGAGCAGCAGGCAGCAGTGACTGCCCACTGGAATATTCTGAGGTAGGCTGGGACGGAAATTAATTCCCTGCTTGGAAAGTCAGGCATCATGGTTCATAGTCCCTCTGTTCTGAAGATAGCAAAAGTCTTACTCCTGGAAAACTGAAACTGAATGGTCAATCTTTATGCCATTTCTGGCTTTCACAATGACAACTTAGTTTTGTATTTCCCTCTTTTTGATGAGGATGTAATATCAGACAGTTAACCATTTTGTAAAGACAAGGATGTAGAACTTAGAAACCAAACCATTCCTGTGAAAAAATTAGATGCTCAGAGAGGGCTTTTGTCTCTGTTCTCCTTCTGAAAGACTAACTTAGGATGCAGATAACCTACTGTCATTTCTGAACTCAGGATTGCATATATATTCTATTGTTTGCAGCTTTTCTCTGCAGTTTTTGGCTTAAGAAATAGCCCAGGATGATGGACATGGGATAAAAAATCTATAGACATTTAGAGTCCCATTTTTTTAATTCTTCAGATGTGATTTGGGTTGCTTGATAGCTCACAAGACACGCAATTCATGTTCAAATCCATGTTCATTTTCATTTTAGGGGAACACAAGCTTCACTTTATTCCAGCATTGATTGGCCCCTTCCTGGAAGTCACCTTGATTCCTCAGCCAGACCTGAGGAACGTAATGATTCCCATTTTCCATGACATGATGGACTGGGAGCAAAGGCGAAGTGGCAACTTTAAGCAGGTATTGTATGGGATGAAGTTTATAAAACAGGACTGAAATGAAATAATTTCAGAGAGTGCTGGTCCCAAGCACTGGTGGTTCAGGGTGGAGAAGGTAGCCATGATATTCTATCTGTTGGATGGGGATTAGCAGGGTTTTCCCTTTTTACTCTCTGCAGGGTTGGTAATATTCTCCAATTCCTGCTATCATGTTAGTAACGTGAGACAAGGGATAAAATCCATGGCCTGCTGATGTGAAGAACAAAACTTGAGTTGTCTTCAACAAGGCAGATATAATGTGGGGTTTTTCATCTCTGCTTCACAGCAGTACACGTTACTGCTTAGATCGGATTCAACCAGCTTCCCTTCCAGTTAGTATGAAGAAAGATCAGATGGTCCATCTGAGGAATGTTCTGTAAGGATCCAAGTATTCTTGCTGCTCAAACACCTTTTTAACGGGCTAGGAAGGAACGACCAAGTGTGCCATCTGCTCCTGCAGCTCCCACTCGGTTCTTTCAGGCTGCTTCAAACCGTTTCTCGGTGCCCTCCTTCCTGCTGCTTCGAACGAGGGGAAGCAGAAGTATTTGAATTACTCCCAGGCAATCATAGTGCTTAGGGTGGGAGCTGTATCTAAACCACAAGCTATTAAGAACGGAGGAGTGCGTGTGATGTAAGTAGGTAGCTTTTCACTCTCAGTATATTCGCTTGTTGTTAAAAATCACCATAGAAATGTTAACAAGGAGTGAGAAAGAAAAAATCCACTTGTTCTTGCTTCTCTGTGTTTTCAGCTTGGGTTTAAATGTAAATTGTAATAGATTTATTCTCTAATAAAATGTCTTGACAACAGCTTGATTCCTCCCCTGGATTTGTGGTTGCTCATATATTACTGCTAAAATGGGCTTTGAAAAATTAACATGCCATGTAGCCTCACCTCTATATTCCTTATAATCAATGCACTTAAAAATCTGCATTGAAGAAGTCATTAGCCACCAGATATGTTCTGTAAGTTTCTTTGATAGCTAATACGTAAATCCAGCAAATTGGGTGTCTAACCCAATACAGGAGCAGGTAAGGAAGGTTGGGAAAGTCTGAGCCCCCAAGTGTTCTGAACAGTACAGGCAGTTATAAAAAAATAATTCATAAAGAATGTGGTACAGGTCAGAAAAGATGATATTTTTATTGAAGTCTGAGAAAATGGCTTGTGCTTACAGCCCTGCAGTGAGAATTCAGGCAGTTTATTTGGGCTGTGTGCTTTTTGTCTGACTCCATAAATAGATAGCTGCCTTAGCAGCAGCAAATGCTCCTCAGCCTGTAGTTTTAAAGTCACGTTGCTCAATTTAAATTAGCTCCCTCCCTCAAAAAAAAAAAAAAAAATTAAAATAAACACCAAACAAAAAAAAAAAAAAACAACTCACCAAAAAAAGAAAACCCCACAAACCTTTGGAATGATAACAGCTTCAAAGGGATGAAGGGATTTACCAAGATTTACATGATTGACCAATAATTCTAAGATATGCACTTAGCAGGGTCCCTTACATAAAAGCAAATCTTCCCTCTGATTTCTCTAATCTCATTAAAGGAAAAGGAGCTGTTTACACCTCACTTATATGTTGCAGGTGGAAGCAAAACTGATTGACAAACTGGATAGCCTCATGTCGGAAGGTAAAGGTGACGAAACATACCGAGAACTCTTCAACAGTATGTGAGTAATATGTTTATCTTACGCTCATTCTTTAAGTTCGGTTGGTTGTATCAGATGCTAATGTAATTGTAGAGAAGTAACGCTTAAAGCAGTTGTGAATCTCATTTTTTGCTTTTATTTTTTTTTCTCGTGAAAATCTGAGGAATAAAACGTTTTATGGTGTTGTATGGCATAAGTCTGGGTTTATTTCTTTTATACAGCTATAATTGGGAAAGGCTAAATCTGTTATATCACAGAGCAGTCTCTTCTTGCTTGATTTTAAAAATAGTAGATAAAATGTTTCGTAATTGCATAGGGTGCAGGTAGAGCTCAAATCAAGCATTTTGAAAACAAGGCACGTTAATTCTCTCGTGAAAATATTAATAAGTAGTATCCTATTGCCAGAAACTTGTACTCATCTGTGTAATGTCACTTGTTGATTTCTTGATCGATGTATACAATTGTATTTTTTCTGATAAGAGTATTTCTTATTATTTTATTTTGTAAATTGCTTGCGAAGCTTTTAGTATATTTTAATAAATGACAAATCACTGAAATCTACTCCGAAAAGCTAATAATATTGCTGAAGTCCCTAAGGTTGCCCATAAGTTTTCCCCTTGACTGAAATAAATGATTTTCCCAGGGTGCAGGTACCAAATAACTTACTGAACTCTGTCTCTTGTTCCTCAGAACTCAGTTCCACCTGAGTGGAAGATTTCACTGATTTCTGGTATATTTAGTAGGAGATGTATCGTTCCTTTTCAGGATGCCAAGCTGTATTTTTCAATGCTATTAAACACATGATTTTTTTTTTTCTGTTTATATGGCTTCCTAACTATTCTTCTTCTTTAAGTATTAGTTTTATCTCTGTTGTTATTACTTAAATAAAAGCATTTGGTTCTCGGTGTCTGTGAATAGCAAACATATAACAATCTGTAATTGTATTGAATTGAAAAAAAGAAAAAAAAACAAACCAGAGTTCCTAAATATTTATCATTTACAGAAGCAAACATGGGTAGAGACAGGATATTGTGGAAATGGAAAAATGGAAATGGTAAAAACAGTATGGTATGTTAAAGCAGAACTTTCTTGCAATTATTAATGAATTTTTTCATAATCTGAGTAAAGATAATAAAAGGTAAGGTTAGTTCAATATTTTAGTTAGGCAGTATTCTAACGTAAAAATTAAGTCACTAAGGGAAAATCTCTAACTGTACAATGAAGTCTAAATGCATTCTCATGTGCAAAATACATCAGGATGTCTGTCACTGAAATGACTTAAAATTCTGGAAGAAAACATATTGGTATGAAATATAGTTCCTGATTTTTTTTTTATGGTTTTCAGTTATATTTAAACTGGGGAATGTTAATCAAGAGACCGTGAAAAATGGTGAGAGCCTTTTATAAATCTAAATGCTGAAAACATAGTCACAGGAATTTAAATTGCAAAATGTCTCACAGCATCAGTATACTTGTTGTTTCTGTTCTGGTATAACAGAAGTTAAAATGAAACTTCTTGGGAAATTTCAGAGTAACTGCTCAAGTTCCCTTGCAGCTTAAGAAAAAATAGTGTTTATCGTTAGTTTTTTATCTGATCTGACTACCTCTCCAGAGGAGAGCTTGCAGGAGATACTAATTAAAATGGAGGATGACAGTGTTCCAGGGTATGTGAAGGAAAATTATTAAAATTGGATGGGCAGTTTAGGGAGCTGAGTGCAAGGAATGGGGCCAGTTAGCCTGAGATTTCTTTTTTTTTTTAATTTCTTCTAAACTATATTAGACTGTCTTTAGACAGTGCAAGAAAGCAGACCTGTTCAGGCTGAAGTGACAGAGATGTGGTATGTACCCAAGGACTGTAAAACAGTAATACAGTGGTTTTGTAATCTTTGATTAAAGCAGATGCTGGGATATTACCTGATCAAGATTCAGCGTGGTTGGTTTTGATAGGCACAGCTGGAAGCCGAGGGGATTCAGACACCTCCTTTGGATACAGTCTAGTAACTGCAGTGGGTGTGACACTTCCAGGATTTGTCATGCTTTTCGTTTATTTTGTCTGAATTGGAAAATCAATTTAAATCTCTCCATTTCCATGTTAACTGCTTTTTTTCCAGAGATAATCACTGCATCTTTCCTTTGAACATCTTCTGTTTTCAAGGGCAAATTCTGAGCATCCCTGGTCATATCTAGGATATTATGTGCTTAGAATTCATTGCTTATAGTGGAATTATCAAATGAAAAGGCATAATGAAAGTAGGGGGAAGATGACTGGTGTTTGTTTTGGATCAGTCTCTTTTCAGGGACTCAGTGATTAGCTCCTGATGTCGTTTGAAGAGCTGCTAAGCATGGAGTAGTGAACATCCTACTATCATGAGCAACTAGATGTTGTAATTGCTACCCAGTGTAATTGTGGTGTGAAAGATGTCTTGATCTATGTTTACAGCGTAACGCAGCAATTGAATTCCTGAATTAATTAGCACTGGGAAAGGAGTGATTTTGCTTTATTAAACAGTTGGTGTTTAGAAGAAAATCCTTGGAAGCCAAGAGATATACTCAAGCAGCTCTGTTGTTCTGACTCTGTTGGATGCTGCCAGTCTGTTACTTCTGTAGCTGTGCTCCAGTTTGGCCTGACACAAACCGTTTCGGGTTTGGAGCTCAGGTGGACACATGGTCAAAGCACAAAACCTGTGTTAGGGATCCCCGCTGAGGGCCTGACGACGAGGCTTTTCTTTGCAGAAAGCAGGCATTTAGTACAGAGCTCTGCCAGTTTGTGAGCGAAGGATATTTCTTCCTTGCTGTCTTCAGTCTTCTTAATTTCTTCCCCCAATTGCATGACGGGATTCAGCACCGCCCCGTCCGTTAGACTGGACTGAGTCCTTCAGAGCCTGTCTGGATATTTTTTGAAACAAAATTTGACTTTGACCCATCTGAAAGCCAGATGGGAACCTCTGGCTGTAGTGNCAGAGCCTGTCTGGATATTTTTTGTGGGATTTGGGTAGCTCCTCACTGATCTCTGAACTTTTGAAACAAAATTTGGCTTTGACGCATCTGAATAGATGAGGGAACCTCTGGCTGTAGTGAGGTACTTGGAGGACTTCATACTCCAAAATAGACATCCGGACTTATCTCTGGAGTGCTCTGATCCTCTGTGTCCCCACTCCACTCTCTTATTCTTGGGAACCCAAGATTTAAAAAAAAAAAAACAGCCGAAACCTACAGCTGCTCAGGTGAGCCCAGATGTTTGGCTCTGGATAGGCATGGATAAGGCAGAAGCGTTTTCATGGTTTCTCCGTGGTGTTTGTCCCCCTTCGTGCTTTGTAGAACATACTATCTTGGCTGTGCTTTGGGACCTGTAAGTAACAGGAATTTAATTCTATCTAGATACAGCCATGAGGAAGCCAGGGGATATATCTGAGTAGCTCTTTCATGCTCAGGATTTGCTGTGTGCGTCGCAGTGAAAGGCGTGTGGTGGCGAGGGGGAGGCATGCATCAGAAGGCGAGTCATAAAATTGTTCAACTGACAACACTGATGTCGGTTTGAATAAGTGCTTTGAGTGTATCTAGACAGCCCATTTGTAGAGATTGTATTTTTATAATGAATACGCCAATACATTTATAAAGAATCTGCATAAGTCAAATACAGATGAAAGCCATCTGTTTTAAAAAGAGAAGTCAGACTTCTGCTGTTTTTCTAAAGGAACTGCAGGTAATTATTTTGATGAATTTAGGTTGAAATGTTCCTGTTTAGTTGAAAGGCAATAGAAAGGAAAAAATAAGTGCAGGAGTCAGTGCTCAATAATGTAACAGGTTTTACTTGTGTAGACACAAAAGCTTGTGTTGGAAGGAATGTAAGGGGTTTAACAGAGGGTGAAGTCAGCCTGTGTGTTCTGTATGGAGAGCAGAGATGCCAGGTTAGTGCTTCAGCCTCTCCTGGTTAAGGATGGTCTCTGCTATCAGTGACAGGTAGCCCGTCTCTGAATGTGGGGGAAAGACGTCTGATTGCCTCCTAGAGAGTCTAAGATCGATATAAGGGTGCGGAATGAGGATTGAGGTTTCCTCCTTGCTTCCAGCAGAGCACAGCTCCGTTTAGGTTGAATTAGTTTGGAGAATTGCATCTGTGACATCTCCCTGTATGTGAGGAGCTGAAGAGAGCTGGAGTGCAGAGCTAGCGCAGTTGGCACGTAGGAGTTACTGGGTGGTGTATGTGTGGAGGAATTTGGACGTAGGAGTTGTATGGGACTGAACATGCTCAGTGTGGATGAAGGTCAGTGGAGCTGACAGCTTGCCCACTGCAGACAGAAGGTTCGGAGATGCTGTTAACAACTCTCTAGAAAGCTCTGAGCATACGGATGTGGCAATTTTCAGATACCTCTAAACAAGCCGTACCTGAGTGCATTCTCGGGGACCCTGCTGAAATATCATGTCATCCATCTGAGGTCCTGCACCAAAGGAACACAGCTCTGCGGATAAATATTGCCTTGCTCATGCTCAAAGAGGAAATGTTGGAAATTCATGCCCAAATGATTAATATTTGATCATCGGTAAAAATCAGAAGAAAGGAACAGAAAGAAATATTAAGTATAATTTCACTGGCAGCTCCGATTACAACACCATTTTGAAATCTTTTTACTTCAATGTGTAATCTGCATTTACATTAGTGTAAGAACTCAACACAACAGGTTTTAATAAAGGGTCTTATGGCAAATTAAGCTAATGGACTTTAAATGTGCATGATGGTTTGTTCTCAGAAGGAAATATTAAGTGAAGAGGGGGAATCATCATATTAAAATCCTTTGCCCATTCTTAGGTTTCATGCATACTGAAGAATTAGAGAGGAGGAAGAATCTTTGTTAAAAAGGTTGAGGTCTGATTGAGATGGTATATTGAGTTGACTAATATTCTTTTTTAGGTACACCTTTAAACTTTCCATTTTCTGGCATACCAGCATGAAATTAATATGTAAATTTTATATGTAAGAGTTCTGTTAAGTCTTTGGGATATTAATAGGTATTTGTTATATTTAACCTGATGCAGCTAATATAAAAATCATTTGTTTTGTCAATGCTTCCTGGACTAGAATTCCACTTTTTGGTCCTTATCCTAGGTAAGAAATTGTTTGCAAATTGTGCTTCTTGGGAGGGTATTTTTAAAAGAAAACCTAACTGTTGAAGATGTTGCTAAGGTATTAAGGTAGTGGTAAAAGCAGAGTGGTTGTCATAGTGACAGTTAAAAATAAATGGTTAAATTGTTCTGGCTTCTGGGTTTTTTTTTTCAGTCTGCTGAAGAAAATTGAGCGGGAAACATGGAGGGAAAGTGGTGTTTCGTTAATTGCCACTGTGACTCGCCTCATGGAGAGGTTACTGGACTACAGGTGGGTGATTATCACAGTTTATGGGTTGTCATCTTCAAAATATTAGGAGGCAAATATGGTGATCTTGCACAAAGAGTGACTGCACAGGGACACATCAAACGCACATGCTCAGGGTCCCTGACAGCAGCTGCTTAGTCAGCAGGGGGATGGAAGAAGCTGGCTGAAGCCTCCTCATGGTATGAAAATCCAGTGGCTTGCACGAGTTTCCCATCAAGGAACACAGGAACTTTTGGTAGTAGGTTAGTGACTCAAGTCTGTCTGAAGACACAGGGCTCAGTACTAATGACCTGACAGTTGTTTTATAGAAGATGTAAATTTCTATCACTGGATCAATCGTACAAAGGAGAGGGAAATAAGAGATGCATGCTCCCTTTTAGGAGTGGGACACTAAGAGGGCTTTTCTCAGCCACTTGTGAAGTCTGTGTAGAAACTTCAGATTTCAGCTTCGTCCTCCTTATTGCCATCAGTTGTAGTACTTTGTAGAGCTTAAGTGTTAGGGGTTTTTTCCCCTGATTCCATGGGGGATGCTCGGTACCACCTGGGATTCCACTTGCTATCCTCACTGGCAGTTTGAAAGGAAAGCTATTTTGTCTGCAAAGAGACTGGACTCTTAATTTCTAGAAGCCCGGCAGTGCTCTTCCTCTTCAGGGACTGGTAGGATTACAACCCCCAGGGCTCTCAATCCAACATCTTTCAAAACAATTGTGCATACGGGTGGCTGTGTATTTGGNGTTTGAAAGGAAAGCTATTTTGTCAGCAAAGAGACTGGACTTTTAATTTCTAGACAACTGTTTAGCTCATGGATGCAAGTATGTTTTAAAATTATGTTAACTAGTGAATGCATAGGGATGTCTGCCTGTTATTTTTTTACTCCGGTATGGTGATACTGACACTGTTTTTCCCCTTGTGATAATCAAACTCTGTGTGGTTCCATTTTAACTTTTGACTCGAGGGTCAGATCTGTTGTCCCCCCAAGCAATAAATGATACATTATAAACAAAAAAAAGATAAATTATAAAGTGGTACTGAGGAAAAGTTGGTGGATCTTGGAGCATTTTGCAGAGGAGGTCAGTGGCATTCTGTTTTTTCAGAGAGGAGGAACTAATGCTGTAATCCCATGACCAATTTAGATGTGGACTGTCTAGAAGAAAGCAGACTCATCCCTGTTCATTCCCTTGTTCACATCACCCTCTTCCTTGTGCCAACAAAAGTGTTTGTGCACACTTTGGTGACCTGACTGACGTGGGCTAAAACTAACCCAGCAAAGATGCTGCCTAACCTTTATCTCTTCCTGAGGCTTGTTCAGGCAGCGGTGCAGGACTGGGAACGAGTGCCTGAGAGCAGGAGGGGACAGGACTGCCTCTCCTGGCAGGCATTCGGACTTCTGCTGGCACGATTTGAGCACAAAGAAACCAAATGATCTCCAGCAGTCACCTAGCAAATCGGTGGCTAAGCCAGAATAAAAAGAATTTACTTTCTTCATGATTGTGGTATTCCATGTCCTAGAAAAGGAGGCGTGAAATCCCTTACACACCTGGGTCCTCCGTTCGCCCGAATGCCTTTGGGTTGTATCGTTTCGGTCAGCTTGCCAAGTCAAAAATGCCTCACTGCAAGGGTGTGCTTCACTGCAGGAAGATAAATGTCATTCCTTTTGACTTTCATTGCTTTCTGTTTTAGGGACTGCATGAAAATGGGAGAAGTGGACGGCAAAAAGATTGGCTGCACTGTTAGCCTTTTGGTTTGTATATTTTTCTTTCCATTTTTTTATTTCAGCTGAGCGTTTTCTAGTATACAGACAGACATTTGAATAGGAGGAACCTTGCTTCTTGATGCAGTTTGAGAGGAAGTTGAAAGAATAATACTGCACTTAGGAACATTGATTTTTTTTTCGGGGTGAAATTTATATAGTGCGGAGTTAGTCTTCTTTGGCATTTTATAGTTGGGCTCTGAGAGATCCCTAGTACTGCTTTACTCAGTTTTCAGACTCTTCCAACTAGATAAACTTCAGCAAGTATCTTCCAAGTTGAATCGGTCTCTGAGTTCATAGAAACAAACAAGCCTTTTCTCCTTCCCCAAAATCAGCAAAACTTACATGATTTCTCCTATTTCATTTCTTCCCAATAACTGATGCAAGTTGGTTCTTACGACATAAGTCTTCTGACTGCAGGCTATCCATTCTCTTCCCAATTGAAGAGCCAGAAATGCTGCTCAAGTCCTTGTCTTGTCATGTTATGATCATTATGAAAAACCACCAGCGCAAATTCATAGCATGAAAAATATTTCGTTTTTGTTTACAAGATGCATTTTGGTTCTAGGCCAGTTTCTACTGACAAGTTTGTTGACTTCCGTTAACCTTGGAAAGTCTTCATTTTCATGGTGAATGTTTTGGAAAGCTGTATTTTTAGCTAGGGACAAAACCAGAATAAGCTGACTTGTAATTCTGCATTTTTGACATCAGTGAAACAATTTGGTATCACTTCTAAGTAGCAGTTATGCATAGGAGAATAAAGGATTTCTTCAGTAGGAAAATAGTGCTCTCTAAATAGGGATGAAGTTTACTCCGTGGTTGTAGAGCAGCTGGCTTTCTGACAGAATATCTGACATGATCTGAATTCTGTAAAGCACCTGAATTATTTTCATCCTATCACTAAGGAGTTTTTAAACTATTATTATCAAATCATCCAAGATCTGCACAAAAAGAAAAATCAAATATTTAAAAACCCCAAAACACCATAATACCTTTTAATGGAATTTTCAATGACTTGCACTGGCTAAGGCAGATTTCGTATCGTAAAGTGTTTGAGCCAAATTTTAATATTATTTGTACTCCAGAGAAGCAATGAATGCTAAATTTAGAAAAGGAAATTTCAATTACAGAAGTAGCACACAAATTTTAAGACATTTGCTTGCCCATACGATGGATGAACTGGTTGTCATCTCAAAACATGTTTCATGAAATTAGAGGAATGTATAATGTTAAAATTATTTGAAGTCTAGAGGAGGAAGCAATATTTCATTTTTTCAACACTACTTTGAAGGTATTCTGACTTCCAAAGATAAGAGGACTGGTTGGCATGAAAAGAGAATTTTTACGTTGTTTTGCCATAGAGGTATGTGCTGTTCTTCCAGAAAATAGAATTATTCAAGTTAACCAAGTTATGAAATTAACTGGAATTATGCCACATCATGAAATATGCAGAAGGAGTATGCACCAGCAGCAATAACTTAGATGAAAGGAGAAGGTAGGAACTTTTTTTCCTACTCTTCCCACCCTTTGGATCATCTGGAATAGGTTTCCCATTAGTAATGCTTGTTTGGAGAAGCTGGTTTAAGAGATGTCTGATGGAGTTCTTTATGCATAACTTCACCTAACTTCAATTTGAAATTTCTAATGGAAGAGTTGTACCAAAAGCATTGAACGTATATTGAATAACTTTTGGTAACTCACGGAGGAGTTTTTCTTGGGCATCTCTGGTCCTCATTGGGGTTTGATATTTAATTGCTATTTCAGGTTCTATCAATATAAAATTACTGCAGTTCAGTGCCATATTTTTTCTTCTTGATGCTTTATTGCTCACAATTCTGTATTGTAGGTTAGGCTTTTTTTTCAGACAGGTAAATATGAACATAAAAACAGATATTTTTTCATTTTCTCTTCTAAAGAGAAGCATCTGTTTGTGATGCACACCTTCTGGGAGGAAAAGAAGAGTCTTTGGATTATAAAGGCAGATGGTGGCCTAAAGGGTGCATGTCGTTATGGAGCTATTCATACATGGTTGTTTCCAAAAGTCAGTTAAAAGAGTACTTTCTCTACAAAGTTTTTATATTTTTATAATGTTCCTCCTACCTTTCTTTTTGATAATAATTCAGGAAAGAGTGGCACAGAATAATACTATACAATAGAGGAAAAATGTTGACCACTTGCTTAGAGTTCAAAATGGTAGGTGATTTGAATAACAGAACAGAAATTGTTAATTGCTACTGAGCACCAGTGCCAGATTCTTCTATCCTACAAAATTTTATTAACCAAAGCAGATTATCCTGAATGTTAAGCCTGGCTGGCAGGTGGACTTTAGCTGCACATCCATAGTGAGTGTGGTAGTCCTTGTGAACAGTGCTGTAGGGTTGTGCTCCTCTCCCTATAACATTTTCATACTTTGTTTTAGGGCTTGCAAATAAGTGATGACTGTTTTGAACTAAGAGTTTTTATCTTGCATTTCATATTTTATCCATGTAACAACAAATAGTAGTTATACATCCAGAAATCTTTAGCCACTTCTAGAAATTTTGTCCTGGATATCACTTTAGAATACAGCTTTGTGTATTTCAATCATGCAATTCAGTATCTGTGCATCAGGTACCAGTTCCCAGCATCAGTTAGGGCTGAAGAAATCACATTTTTCATTCAGGATTCTGCTGCTCACAATACTGAAGTGTTCTTTGTGAAGCTACCAAGGTCCTGGCGTTTTGCTATGGCAGGAGGAGGAGTGGACATACCAGGCAGTAGATATTTTGTTAAAATATGACAAAAGTCAGAGTTCTGTCAGTATTTTAAAATCAACATATAGCTTTCAGCAAAATGTTAAATGGTCTAAGGATATATGGGTGCACTTTTTGGATGGATTACTATTTATAAAGAAAGAACCGTCAGATTTCAGTTCTGTCAGGTTGTTCCTCTTATGTTCTATGAGAATTTAAGCTGTTGATTTGTCTACTGAAAATTTTCGGTTCTATTTACTATTTCTAACTGTACTACTGCAGTTCTGTGTAATGACTTTGTCCATATGAAACTTTCATAACCATGCATGTATTTCTAGAGCATTATGTTTGAAGTCTTACGTTTGTAACCACTGTCATATATTTATTCACTGACACATTTAATTACAAAATCCAATTTTATTGCAGAATTTTTACAAGACTGAACTGAACAAGGAAGAGATGTATATTCGCTATATTCATAAGCTGTATGACCTACATCTGAAAGCACAAAACTTCACAGGTAATTGAGTACAAACTAGAAAAAAGATATTTAGGACTGCTCTGTGATTTGCAGTCTTTTGCAAAAGTGTAAAGTGATCCTCGGTGCAGAACACACTGACCCAGGCAGCAGCTGAGTTTCCTTGTGAATTAATCTCTCTCTCAAAGTATGGCTTTTTTTCAGCCCCACAACTCTACTTGTTGTGCCATGTTGAATGCAAATGACTACTGTTAATATACCCTGGCAATAAATGTGTGATTCATTCTTCACCCAAGATGGGTAAAGTTTAGAGGAAGTTTTTGTGGGTCTATTTGGTAGTATCTGATCCAATATCCTTTTTTTTTATAATGCTGCTGGTTAGCTGTTTGTTGTGCTGTTTCTACACAGCTGTGTTTGAGAACCTAAAAAGAAGAAAAGAAAGGAAGACCCATATCACTTACTAATGATGAGACAGAGATCCTAAAACCCGGATCAAGTGTAGCACTTTGCTGATGTCTTTCTGAATCTTTGTATGCCACATTTGCAGTACTATTGTCCAGGATTTCTCAATGTGAATTTAGTGCCAGGGCTTGCCATTATCTCTTAAATAAATGTTGTGGTTTTAAGGCCAGCTAGCAGCCAACAAATGCCACGCAGCCAGTTGCTTACCCTCCCCAAGAAGGAGAGAATTAAAGGGGTAAAGGGAAGAGAGGCTGGTGGGTTGAGATAAGAACATTTTAATAACTAAACTATAATACAATCAAAAAGAATAATTATGATAATATACAAATGAGTGATACACAGTGAAACTGGTCACCACCGGATGACCAAGGCTCAGCCCGTTCCAGGCTAATGATCCCGGAGCAGGGAGACTCCCAAAACTGCAGTCCCAGAGAAGAGATAAGAGCCCGAGCATCTGAGAGATGGAGAGCTGACCGAGATAGTGAGGCATCCCTGAGAGAGAAGTGACACAGAGAGAGACGGAGAAAGCTTTCAGACAGAGCCTCATGTATATACTGGGCACGATGTGCATGATACAGAACATACCACTGGCCAATTCGTGTCTCAATCCTAAACTTCAGATCAAATCCTAGGCTAGTAATTGGGGCTGTGCTCCCTCCCAGCTTTCTCCTGCACCTGCAGATGCTGGTACAGCAGAGAAGCTGAAAGTCTTTGACTGTCCTGGCAGCAACTCTAAACATCAGGATGTTATCAGCCTTCTTCTCAGCACAAACCCAAAACAGAGCCTCACACTAGTTACTGTGAAGAAAGTTCACTCTCTCCCAGCTGAAACCAGGACAATGAAGACATAAGAAGATAATGTGCATGCTTGTTGATTATACAACATAAAGTGCAGTTGGGTTGCTAGATGCCGTTAATAATTGCTGGAGAAGGTAAAATCAGTATCTCTTTAAATTAAACAATCTTTGATTGCCAAAGTATGTAACTGACCTTATAATACCTCTGTCTTTTCCCTGGTGTTTGCAATTGCAACCGCATGTGTTCAGAAGCTCTCCAGAATTTTTTTCTTCTTAAAAGCAGATTAGTTGGCTGGGGGTCACTAGTAAACAGGCTACACGTACCTACTGCCACAGCAAGTTTCCTTATGCTTTTTTGCTATCCATAGGGAAGATCCTTTGCTTGGAATTTCCACAGTCCCTTTGCAGTTCATGGGTTTGAGGTGCAGACTACATAGCAGGATATATTAAGGAGAGATTTTCATTTCCTCGAGTGACCTGTCAGTTGTGAGTCACAAGAGAGTTTTGTTTATCAAGCAGTATCTTTGCTACAGCTGGCTTTTGTGCCAACTATTCATTTCCTGATTTTACATAACAGATTTTAATAACTCTAAGCAATGTTGAGTTCCCTTTACATGTTGGCTGCTAATATGTGTCACATTTAGCTTCAGCAGTGATATGAACCTAATTTAAAAAAATTTTTTTGGCATACATTCTTATTTTAAACAGTATTTTTCTCAAAAAATTATCCCCAGTACTTTTTTGGTATTTCCTGTGTATTTATTATTGACATGTGATTTTTGCATTCTTTGCCATGGTAGATTCCACAACTGAGTTTTTCTTTTTAATAGAAAACATAGNAAATGTTGAGTTTTTTGAATCTTCCCTGTGTGAACTGAATTTCTCATGTCATGAGTCAACCCTGTTTCTCTCTCCTTACTGTTTGGGTGCCCAGCCAACAGCTGCAGAACTCTCCCAAAGGTACCACCAGTGTTATTTGTTTTGCTGGCCCCTGTGTAACAGTGGGTAGAGGGTCCCTTCAGACCTTCTGTCCAGTTTGGCCATTCTTGTATATAAAACATACATTTATGCTAACTTAAAAAAAAAATGGTATGGCAGACAAAAATCTGTTAAAACTAAGGACTTGCATGCCAAGTTAGAAAGGAAGGGTCATAGAGAGCTCTACTGACATGTATTTATGCTCTGCTATCTTTTGATTCCTTACGATTTTGAATGATTTATTATTATTAACTTAATGGGTTTTTTTTAAATTGGCATATAAATGTGTATACAAATAAAAATAAAAATTTTGAGTACCAGACTGTAGCTTGCAGCTGTGACAAAGGATGTTACCAGTCAAGCATCCTGAAAGCTGTGCGATGCCAGAATTAAGATTTGTCTGTGAAACTTTTTTGTCTCCCTTGCACATATGTACTGCCGTGCAGCATCATTTTGCGCCGTCCTTAGCATTTTACAACATTTGGATTCCAAGTACATTTTCCTACAAGCATCTCCTGCAGTGATGGTTTTTCATCCGTGGGTTCTTAAGCTGGATGCCTAAGAGGAGTTTGGTTTAATCATCTCTCTTATGGGAACTTGTATGGCAGGGGCAGAAGGAAGATCTGGTTGTCTGGGGCAACCCTAC
>VZTO01003501.1:139620-150755 GCA_013400615.1 Syrrhaptes paradoxus | reverse complement strand
TGAGATTATTGACAGTGTGAAGCATTGCAATTGAGCATATAATCGGTGCCATGTAGTGGTAGAAGTAGATGTCCATGTGGCTAATAATTAGCCTTGTCTGTTGTTTTTTTCAAGAGATGTTGAGAGATACTAAACAGGATTGAAATTACTCATGCCCTCCACTGCAAATAAATTTAGTCATGGCTGTTACATCAGTCACGTACCTTTTATGTTTCTTCATCTCTTGCACATGTTTTTCAGATAGAATTAGAATAACAAGCATGTATATAACTAAGGGATCCCATTCTGTGAAGTGCCATTGTGATAGAAGCCTGGTCCGTGCAAGAATGAAGAATGAGCAATATTTCAGTCCACTTTCAAATGATGTTCAACCTGTGTTTTCTCCTACTGTGTTTTTACCAACTCCAGAGACTTACACTACAGCGCAAAACTTAATTATACTCATCTGGAGAAAAGTGCTGATGAATCAGCTCTTCACCAGGCTGAATATTAAAATGGCTCAAAATAAGGTATTTGCTACATTTCCAGATGTAAAAGATTCTGTGGTTGCCCAGCAACCAGAGGAGAAAAAGCAAACAGAGAATGCTGCTCTTCATTAGTGGTGGGGAGCTCTGGTGCTTCATCATCGCGGCGGTAGGCTGAAATGGAAGACCACCTCTACTAATCTGTGTTTCTGCTCAGATGAACACATCCACCTCCTCCTGGATTTGTTGACCTTCTCAGGAGGCAGGCACCATTAGCTAAAAGATCAATGGGCTGTAGAAGTGGTTGCACAAATTGCTAGTTGTTGTAGCCAGCTTTCCTGAGGAAATGGAGTCATCTCTGCAGAGAGCTCGTTGGGCTTTGAGGACTGGTGGTGCCTGTAAGCATTTAACTGGGCTGCACCCATGCTCACTCTTGTCACACAGCCGCTTGTCAGAGTGATGAATAGTTCATCACAAATATCAAACCCAGACTGAAGCTCACTTGTTGTTATCCTTCCCCCCATGGATTGCAGACCATTGTTCCCTTACCCCTTGCAGCAGCTTTTCATGCTTTGGTAGAGCGTTGACATCTTCACCTCTGCCTCCTCTCTGTGGTTTTTTGCATCCCTTTGACTTTTCTTTGTAGCTCACCATTGCTAGACTTCTGACCATTCTCAATGTTTTCTTCTGGATTCTGCTCAGATTGTCCGCCTTCTTGTTGACAGCTACCCCCCCTGTGACCGTACCTGTGCTGAACGGGGGCAGCTCCTTCCCAGCTGCTGTGGTGCAAAGAGGGACCGGCTGCAGTCTGCTGGGACCTCAGGACTGCACACCCACACGGCACTTTAACCAGCGTGCCGGCTGCTATGCCTAAGCTCACACCTCACGTGTAGAGCTCTAATTGCTGGAGGACACTGTGGGTGTGTCACTCCATGTGCCTGGGGACACCCTCCTGGCCATAGCCTTGCTGTGGGGGGGAGCACTCTGGCCCTAGGTGTTCCCAGTATGTCTCCAGGTCTCTATCCCAGACAACAACAGGCTTTTTTACATCCCAGACAACAACATGGCCTTGAGGACTTCTGTTCACTTTATTATCCATAGCAGCCCCCTTTTCTGCAGAAATACTACTTATTCCATATTAGTGTTACTGGGTTTTCCCACCAGCACTCAGAACCTTGCACTTAGCTTGTTGAACAGCATCCAGCTTTCCCATCAAGGGGTTGGTGAGACGGCACAAATTAAGTTGGTGTTTGGACAGCTGTTTCTGCCTTCCCTAGTGCAGAAATTGCATATCGGGTACCAAGTGAGCCAAGAAAGAGAAGTACATAATTACCCACGGAATTATGCTACTGCACACGGAAGGAGAGAGAGTAAACTGTAACAGGTGCCTAGTGGTTCGGAGGAGTAATGCCAGATTCCTCTGCTCTGGCTTTAATTCCAAGGGGCAGTTTGGGTGCTGAAATGGTGAAAAATAATGGAAATTTTAAAAATTATTCTCATACTACATAAATGAAAATGAAATTTTCAGTATGTAGAGAAATTCAGTATTGAAAATATGGGTTTTGCTTACTTGATGGCCAAGGCATCTTGCTGTAGTTGTGTCAGGCTGGTCTGTAGGGCTGTAATGTGTGCAGAAAGGCTTTGGTTGACTAACGTGCTTGCTGTTTGATGCTACCATCAACCCTTTCTTCTTCACTTTTAAAAATCCATTGTTTATTTTTACATTTTCATGGTGGAGTAGGACAAAAAAAATTGTTTTTTTCCATGGGAGAGTTATTTTGCTTGTAAGAAGGAGAAATATACAGGGGCAGTATAACTTTCCTGATATTCTGGCTGGTACTTAACAGCCAGCTTCTCAAGTGGGTACTTGTCCCTGGCCCCACAATGCAGTAATTCACATAAGTCTGTGCTTCATAACTGGCCTTTGTATTTTCCCAGTGAATTCATTCCACACGCTTTCACAGCCTGGATAAAGCTGAAATTAAAAAAAAATAATCTTGCAGGCTCATTCTTTTCTGTGTTTGTGAACTGAAATGTATAAGCTCTATGTATTAACTTTTCTAATTGTGAAAGCCTCAGATTGTATAGAGTTTTCTAAAGTTTCAGATCATGTGGAAGGTTTTTTCCCTGATAACTTTGGGGTTAAAATGCTCGTTTAATCTACAAAATACAGTTCCAGGGCTTCATTAGTATCCGTATTGCAGAAAGAGTATGCACCAAGCTGAGAAGGAAATGGTGTGAGCAGTATTTGCAGCCACTATTGCTGTCCAGTATCCTGCACTTCTGCATGTCGGGGAAGCTCAGGATTTACATCTCTCCAGCAAGATCTGGAGGCGAGATCTTTGGGGCTTGTGCTCCCATATCACTTAAGTGGTTTTGGAAATTTTCAATGACGTGTCTGAGTATGAATTCAGGAGCCTCTCAAAGGCTCTTAAACAAATCTGTTCTGTCTGTGTTCCAGAAGTTCACCATAACTCTGCTAAAAGGCTGAAAATCAAGATTACTTTCCTTTCTTAAAGCTGTGCTGTTTTGTTGTGATGGAGCTACGTCTTGTGAAAATAAAAAGTAAAAATTTCGCTCCTGATGCTGCAATAGTTATACAAATGTTTAATTTTAAGTACAGAAGCAGTTTGTGTAAGACTTTGTGAATAACCATGTGAGTAACATTTCAGCAGTGTCTGTTTAGCCTCCAGGGTTTGGGTTTTTTTTTTGTAAATTGAGGTAACATTATCCAGCAACATTTAAGAAATACAGCCTTTTCAATTTCCTTCATTATACAAGTTTATCTAGAATTGGAGCAGTACAATTGTTCAGATAATTTAAGGCTTTGAAAAAGATTCAATGAATTATTTTTTAAGAGTGAAGTAATTTCAAACAGTTATTGGAGCCGATTAGGCTCAATCACTGCTCTTTGGTTTTTTCAGTTGTTTCCCTCCTCCTCCACCTTTGCTTTGTTTGCTGCTCGGTTCCCTGCTGGCTGTCTTTCTCCTTGTCTACCTATTCCTCACTTGCTGTATTCTTTCTTACCTTGGTTTGACTGTTCTGTTGCTTGCTGATGTGGTATTGCCAGCTCCTTTGATTTGCTTAAACAACCAGCAGTGCAAAAGCAGTACCTGTCTGCTGCAGCTTTGATCTGAAAGTATGGGACCTGTCCAAGGCCCTGTTGTCCTTCAGCATCGAGGGCAGCAAATATTTTAAGAGCATGCTGCTCAGCAGCTGTGGCGTGTTATCTGTTATGACTGGTCAGCGGGAGTTTTCCCTTTAGACTTCAATCTGCAGGCTCATAAACTCTCTTACAGAGTGTCTGGCACCTGGTCTCAGGAAGGTGATTCGGGGATAAGCAAAACCTGTGTTGGTTAATGAGATTATTCATAGGTGGTTTTTAATAGGTGGTCTTGGATGTTGAGTAGCAGATGTAATTAATTGTGCTCTTCCCAAGGGTGGAAGTGTTCCAGCAGCAGAGATTACCAGTTCACATCCACACCAGTGCAGGCAGGCTTGGGGTGCTGCTGCTAATTTTCAGTCAGAGCAGTTCCCTGGTAGTGTTAATAACGCTGCCCAAAAGCTCCCAGGGAATTCAGAACGAAGCAGCAGACCTGCACGGAGCAGAACCTGCACGGAGCAGAGCCTGCACGGAACAGGACCTGCACGGAGCAGAGCCTGCACGGAGCAGAGCCTGCACGGAACAGAACCTGCATGGAGCAGAGCCTGCACGGAGCAGAGCCTGCACGGAACAGAACCTGCACGGAACAGGACCTGCACGGAACAGAACCTGCACCGTCTCCCAGCGCAGCCCCTTTGCCTTGGCTCTGAGAGGAAGCAGGGGACATAGTTCAGGGTCACCTGTTACCTGTCGGAGACCAGATGTTGCCCAGAGGTCTCACTGCCCGCCAGGCCAGCGTGTTTGTTGGATGTGTGAGGAAGAGAAAGGTCGGGCAAAGCGATGCGGCCGGCGAGAGCACGAGGAGCCGTGCGAGGTGCTCCTCTCCTGTGCGAGCGGTGTGGTGTGTCCTGTCCTTCTGTCAAGATGTCTGAGAGCCTCTCCCCAGGAGATGAGCCATCAGGACGGACTGTGAGATGAAGTGAAAACATTTTCCTGGCATCCTAAAGACAGATATTTGTTCAGGCTGTCTCCCTCTTGCTATGCCTTTGCTTTCAGATTTAGTATTAATAATGGCAGCAATATTGAAGCTTATTGTAATATTGCATTTGATTCAATGCAGTTGGTCAGGCAGTGCTGTTGGCAAGGTAATTCGAGTGGGATTGCCATCCCATTTGTCTCCAGACAGTGTGGCTTGATGATTCCTGCAGACCCAACCTTTGCTGTAGGAAATAGGGAGCAATGGCCATGCCGTTTGTCCAGAGGAGATCGGGGTGCTTTGCAGAGGTAGCCACCTTGTAAGAACTAATACAAGGAAGTTTTAACAATTCTTTAGTTGGTACAGAAAAGCTGTACTGATTTCTGTATTTGCATAGAAGGGTAATTGTGGACTAGCCCCATGTGCATAAAAGCAACAATCATACAAAATGCAGCTTGAATTAAACTTAAAAGCCAGGAAATCCAGCAAGCCAGAAGAAAAAAAACTGGTGGGGATTTTATGGTCAAAAAGCCAATTAAAGCTTTACAGAGCTTATAGAAGAGATTTAAGCTTAAAGCCTCCATGAAAGCTTGCAGAACATAGGCCAACACAGAAAATTAGCAACAGTTTGCAATAGCTAATTCCTTTTTCCAAAGTGAACTCTGTCGTTTTAAATTGTTACCGCGTATAATCTGAATTGACTGTACTTGTTAGGGAAAGGAAAAGCTGAGGTGGGGCAGATAATGGGGAAATGCAAAGGAAACTGTATGTGATGAAACAACAAAAAAAAATAATCCTGATCTTCAGGTAGCAGCATGAAGTTCAAGGATGATACTGAATAATTTTGCTTAAAAACAAAATCGAGTTTTGAACAGGTAAACAAAATGGATAATTTGTTTGAAAGGCACATACTGGGCTGGGTATTACAGTATTACATCAGATTTGATGTAAGACTAAGCAGGCGCTGCTAGAGAAGTGTGGGTCTGGATGCAGCAGCATGAGAGAAAAAAGAAAAAAGCCCCATCTCAGCATTTCTCATGTGGCATGCCTTGCAGCTTGCTTACATCAGTGGACTGGATGCTGTGGGTGTTTTTTGTTTGGTTGGTTTTTTTTAGCCATGATTACATGCTTTCTTAATAAATAGATGTACTTACACAGAAGAAAATGCTTTCTTGTTTACGTAGTTTTGCGTGTAAAGCCAGTTTGCAGCTTTAAGTAATCTGGTATGTTCATAACAATATTGGTATCTTGCATATGAACCAAATGTTGATAATTCAGATTTTTAATTCTCCTCTGGCAGGAAATTTTAGAACTTTCTGTGTTGCTTTGTTGTCTTTTGCACGGTAAAACTAGAAGTTTTCTAAATCTGACCAGGTTTGATACAAGTCATAGGAGCTGATTTTGTGGTTAGAGATTATTTTGCAACTTGTTTGTTTAAGACCACAGTTGGAATTAAATAAATCCTTCTGATGCTCCATATGACCCTGTCAGGAATAGAAAAGTAATGAGCCACTGCGCAGAAGTCAAGAAATGTGTGTGATCAGTCATATTTGCAGATTTGAAGCTGCAGTTCTTCAGAAGACTTTTTAAACTGAGGTTTCTTCCTGTCTTGTGATTGTCAAAGCATTAACTATTTCAGAAGTGTACTAGTTGAGTAATATTTGAAACAGTTTTCCATTTCTGAAGTCCAAGGCTGTCACTGAAAAAGTAACTGAATTCACAATGGTATATATTTTTGTTCTTAAAGAAAAAATCGATGCACTTCTTAACTTACCATTTGATGAATAATTACTTTTTCAGGGATATAGAATAAATGAGAACAAAAAGTTCCAAGAAATGTGTCCTTTTGCAATTTACTCATTTCACTTTACAGGCATGTTTCTTGGGTTTTCTTGTCACAAAAGAAATGGCAAACAAAGATAATAAAGAAATTGAGCATGTTTTTAAGAGGTAAAACTTTAATATCTTGCTGAGCAAGAAGAGAGTAAATACTGCGTAAATACTGCGTCGGTGGAGCTTATAGGTGATACAGAGCTCTGAGTTATTATGAGGGGAGTCAAGTGGACAGGAGTGGGAAAATAAAACCTGAAAAATGCAGGCTAACACAATGAGGAATTTGAAAGTGAATGAGATGGAAGCTCTGGTTTATCAGAAGAGATCAAGGAGTATTCTCATGAGCATATCTGCAAATATGTTGCATTAATCAGAACATGCCTGAAGCTTTTGTGACCTCTAGACAAGGAAAGTATTAAGAATATTTTTCTAGATTACAGATATTTTGATATTTTATGAGGAAATTATTGCCACTTTTTTTCTTTAAAATATGTATGAGTGATACTAGGACTGTGGACATGCTGGTTTACTGTAAATAGCAGAGTTTATCCTCCAGATTATCTCTTTTTCTTGCCTGGGATCAGTCTGGAGTAAATCACAACTGAAGAGAGGTCGGTGCTCTCATATCATTCCCTGAACCTCTCTGTGTGTTGCGAAGGCAGTACAGACGGCAATACATTAATGCTCTGCTTGCATCCGTCCTCTGGAAAGCTCCAAGAACAAAACCAGGCTTTAGATCCACTGTTTGCCCATGGCAGGCAGCACTGGGAAGGAGCTGGGGGTTCTGGTTCCAGTGTGGACCCTCTGTTTATGCAGCACCCCACCTACACTGGGTCTAATAATTCTCGTGTACTTGCTTTCAAAAACACCTCTGCTTGTAAGATTCTCCAATAAAATATTTTTTTTTTTAAAGAGTAAGAGATGTATATTGTGCATCTCATCTCACCCTCCCGTGAAACTTCCGTTTAGTGTAAACATCAGGCAAGTACGACAGCCTTCTTCCTCTGAAGACGATGATGAATTCTGACTTCAGGGGAAACACAGCTCAGCTACAGTCAATGGCAAAACTCCAGCTGACCCGAGCGGAACTAGGATTTGGCCCTTGGTGCTCATCTCATTTCTAACTAGCTAAGGACAAAATAAAGCCTGGAAATCCATGTGTTTATACTTTAGATTTCTTTGTCAGGTAACTTTCTGTCCGCTCCTTAAAGCCATCTGTGATTTTTTTTTTTCAGCTCAGGAACTTGAATTACTGCCACAGTCATGCTTGGAAAAGCCCAAGGCTTTTGGTGTAGTCCTACACCGAAAAATGAGGATGTGGCTCAGAAAGGTACAGCCAGGGGTGTTCATTTTAGAAGTGAAAGCATGTTCTTAATTTTTGTTGCTTCCGCTTGCCTTGCAGAGTCTACACACAGTAGAGCAGGTATGCATTCTGTCCGTCGTTGTCATCAGCACGTCTTTGTTTCCTTTTCTTCTCTAAAATCTTCTGATGAGCTCCAGTTGATGGCTCACAAACCCCTTTAAACCACATAAGGTAATGACAAGGAGATTGTACAGTTTCAGTGTGGCTCAGACGTTGCCATCAGAACCTTGAAAGGGGGACAGAGATGCCACACAGAGATGCTCTCCAGACTGCTTCAGCAGGTGGTACAGACTTGTCAGCAGCGGGAGGTGCAGCAGCCGTTGCACCCCAGGGTAAGGAGCGCAGGACACGCGTGCTGAGGAGCTTCTTGCTGTGCCTGAATGCCTCCCAGGGGCACAAGGCTTCGGTGAAGAGCACCGTGTAAAGGCAGCCCGTGCACTGGCGTTGCTGTGTGGCGGTTTGGTTCAGCAGCAGCGGCACACCATGCAGCCAAACCATCCCTGCTACGGAGAATCGTGCTGTAGTGCTCAGGAACTCGAGATTTCCTGGTGATGGAGGTCAGAGACAAGGAGGCAACGTCCAAGTCCTGCACAAATGACCCTGAGTGGCTTAATGATCTCTGGATTCTCTAACAGATAGGCTAAAATGTCTTAGAGATTAGACCTTTGACAGGATTCTTTTGAGTATGATTTATTAATCAGGGCAAACAATGTTTTATCTCTTGGATTGACATTTACATTATCTTCAAGCTCAATACCTCTCTAAACACTTATTTCTCCTCCATCTTCCTGAACTGCCACAGGCATTGCTAAGTGAGTAATGTGTCTGGAAAGCTGAGGTCTCGCTAACACCTTTCTGTCAGGAGTAATGCGTTAGTATGATTCTTAACTAGTAGTTGCCACTAAGCTTAATGAGATGTCTGTGCTCTCAACTTACCTCGCATTTTAGAAGTAAATCCTTTATGCAAAGGGTAAGGGTTAATAAACACGAACTCTGTGCTAGAATTAAATGAAAGAAGACATCTCTCACTTCAGGCATCTTTCTGTGTTTATGACTGGGAGCTGAATAAAATCTAAAAAGCGTTTTGTGATATTCCAATAAAATTTTGGGGGAAAAACACAAGTTTTGGATGTTGTATTTATTGTTACAATTAGACTGACTTGTGATAGCTACTATAGTATGAGGGCAATTAATTCACTGATTTTTCAGAGAGGTCTCCTAATGTACTCTAGGGTGGCTTAAAGTAAGTTTAAAAAGGACAGAAATCTCTGAAATTATTTAAATGTGTTTTTAGGGAACTAATCTGCAAGGGAAAAGAGCCTTCCCTATGCAGTTGAAGTCTAATTCTCTGTTTTGCTTAACATTAAAAAAAGTGTTTACAGTTTATTATTTTTTGATGTGTATTTTTGTTTTCAGCATGATAGTTGATTTTAAAATTTCACTGAAATCTTAAGGTGTTGGAATAAAAAATAATATTTTTTTAAATAACTGAAGAGTCCTAGCATGGCATCGTGGATGGCTTCAGTCTTTTTGCATGCTACTTGATATAATTGTTCAGTTTTCTGATAAATCTAAGTAAACGAGTTTCTTTCAAGACCTGACAGTGATAGATACATGTAAATGGGGACACAGATGAATGATGAATTTGTCAAGAATGAACTCTATTGTTCAACAGAGGTCTGGCTTCTTCCTAATAGTGTTTCTCAAGTACCTATATAAAATTTCTGGTCCTCCTCAACTTTCGTAATCATCTTGTGTATATGACTTTTTTGAGTGTTTTCTTTTGAAAACTGACCTGTCAGGATGCTTTGGCAATTTTTGTTCAACCATTTGCCGTAACTCTGAAATTAAGTCTCTAGAGCAATGCAGAGGGGAATGTGGTAGCCTGTGCAAACCTGACAAATTTTTTCTGACCCAGTGTATGAACATCATCAGAAATGACAGATCACAGATCCATCTAACCAAATGTATTGTTTCTTGGAGTGGCCATTATCAGATATTTTGTGAACAGGGTAAGAACAGGACACATATAAAATAAGGTTTCCTGGCAGGGAATTACTTCCTTGCTCTTGGAAGTCAGTTGCTTGTGGTCTTGGGGTTTTGCAGTGAAAGAAGATTACACCAGAACCTCATGTCACATGAATGGGAGCAGAGGAAACAGCCTGGCTGTGTGACAAGGGAGAGGTGGCAGTGGACAGCAGCTGCTGGGTAAGATGTCATGATATCAGAACTGCTTTGAGTACAGGTCAGCCCCACGGACGGTTGAGTGCTGTAGCTCTTCTCTGCTCAGAGACCTCCTGTGCTTGAGGGGGTTCACAGAAACTGTGCCAGCACAGGCAATGACAGGTGAAAGACAACTTGAGCACAAACTAACAGGGACCCCATCACTGCCCATGCAAGATACCACAAGCGTACTAACACATTTGACAGTCACAGTTTTTGTTTTCTTTATAGACCTGTCCACACGTTCAGCACAATTACTTTACTGTAACCACAGGCAGTGCCCTGTCTATGTGACATAGACGGTATTTTTTTGATATGTATTTCTTTGTGGGTTTTTTTTTCCCATTATTTGAAATGACTCCTTAGAAACTTCCAAATGGCATTCTTCACAACGTCACATTTCTCCTGCCATTTATTTGTTCCCATGCTTCCAGTGGAGCCAAAACTTAAGCCAGTTTTGTAATTCTCTCCTTCCTAAAGCCTTGACATAATATTTGATGCAGCCAATAATATCCACGCAGCTCTGAGAGTATGGTTTAACTTATGTTTCCTTCTCTGATTGCAAAGATTTTTCAGAAATAGAAGTCCACATATTGTAGCTATAACTTAAAGGGCATCTGTTTGCTTCAGCTTTTATTTTCCTGTATCCTGGCAACAGTGGTCAATATTTCTTGTCTTCATATCTCTTTAGTAGGTACTTAGTTTTGGGAATACATTTGCAACAAGATGGTGATCATTAAATAGGTCAAATTTAGTGCAACAAAATGCCTGTGCATTCTTTTTAGAACATTATATTCTAAAATTAATTTGTTCTCTTTCTTGCAAAAGCCTATCTGATGTCTTGAAAATAAATAATTGCTGCTCTTTGTCTTGTAGCTGCACAGGATTAGTTCCATCTCATCAGGAAACAGTGTCTCAAATGCTGGTAGATGTTAAATGTAAATGCTGCTGGATATCAAATGTATACAAAGGGATAAACCAAAGTAACCCAAGACTTAGCTTCAGGGGAAAAGCATTAAAGCATTCACTATTTCGTTGTGTTGAATATGTCTGAATGTACAGTACTTGAGGAAAGACTCACTTCTTTAAATGTTGCCTTGTACTTTCTCTTTTTTTTTTTTTTGTGTTTTGTGGTCTTGTTTCTCTCCCCATATCTGGGGGAGTAAGTATTTT
>VZTO01003501.1:87843-135707 GCA_013400615.1 Syrrhaptes paradoxus | reverse complement strand
CATTCAAAAAAAAAAAAAAAGGTGATGTTGTTACTTGATGAACAGCTGGGTTGTGTTTTATAACGAAGTTTGCCTTAAAACAAAAAAAAGGATGAAGAAAATGTATTAACCCTCCCTGCTGAAAAGAAACAAACAAGAGACTGTGAAGTATTACTCCTCTCATGCTCGGTCATCTAGGCACGTAAGTGTGCTCTTGTGTCGGCTTCCTTAGGACTCATCATCAAAGTTACCTCTGCTTCCAGGACTGCTTAGATTTTTTTTATAGTAAATAGTCCAGTGTTGGTTGGAATTTTTGGCATATTTGAAAAGAAGAACAAAAAAGTGAATTCTCTGGAATCCAGGTACCTGTCCTCCTATACAAGTGCATTATCTCCTCTAGCCTGTGCTCCTTTTTCTGTGTCTGAAGGATACACGGCTCTCACTTTGACAACATGTTAATGTTTTACAAGTAGGAATGGAAAATCTTCACCTTGATTCCAGAACTGTCCGTAAGCCAAGGTCAGGGCGCTCTGCTGGGCTGTGTCCTGGGAAGCCAGCTCGCTCTGGCCGTGCTAAGCACTGTAGGGACTGAGCTGCTGGGAGCCCCCGCCGGCTCCTGCTGCTTCCCCTCCTCTCTTTCCGTTGCTTAACTACCTAATTTCAGGGCCAGCAGTAATCTCTGCACCCCATTCTGTTCCTCCTCCCCCTCGCTATGGACGTTGGCTGGATTCTAGTCTGAAAGCCCAGCACCATCTTACCTGGCATCCTTTTGTGAAGCAAAGTCTAGCTACATTTTAAACTCTGAAAGCAGAGAAATGCAAGGTAAAGACATTTTAAAGCCTCCTTGTAATGTCCAACTTATGTGGTTGTTGTTAAGCAAGAGTATTTGCGCCAACTTATGGCATCTCATGAATCATTCAAGTAGCTAATGAACAATCTGTATTCTGTAGATTGATCACAAATTTATTTTTTTTTTTCATTGTTGAGATGTGAACTCTGCTGGTACACAATGTGTCTCATCCTTGTAGACAATAAAGAAGCTAAAAAAGCTCCAGACAAGTCATTCATTCAAATTTCCAGGAATCAAAATTAAGGTGAAGCCTTTTCATTATGCATGAAGAAAGTTTATTAAGAGGCGATTTCTCACTCACTTGACTGTATTTTCTGTTGAACTGTTTTTCGTGAGGGAGTGCGGCTACTCTAGGGGTGAAGTGGATGTGTTTATCGTTTGAAACAAGACATAATGTGGACGCCCAAATCATAAGCACTGTGTCATCTGCACAGGCAGCAAAGTGGACAAATACCTGTTTGCACCAAGGTGTTTCCAGCTGGGGTGAGAATACTGTTGTGGTCTTTGAAGCTACCAAACTAATGGCTAGGTTATGGTATTGTGTACCGGTGTGAGCTGAGTTTCTCATCCTTAGCATGCTTGTACCTGGTAGGAGGAATGAAATGGAGGCTTTTGAGGACATCTTCTCCAGGGCAGAGAGTAGCACAGAGCCCTGTTGAGATTTCGAGGCCGTATTACAGAGATTCTGGTGATGACATCCCTGGCTCAAATTCTAGGCTTCCACCCCTATCTATTCTTTCAGTGGTTCTTTGGGGCCCCTTAGTGGCATCAAAAAATGCTCCAAAGGGTCCTTAAGCCACTTAGTTCCCAATTTATGAATTGCATGCTGTCTTGTGTTGCTGGAAGCGTAGCACCAAAGGTACCCTTAGGGAGCTCTTTCATATGAGGCATGCTCAGCACTGCACTTGAGGCTGTTTCAGTACAGGTGGAAACAATGAAAATTAAGACATTATTGTAACTAAGTAGCTTTACATATCCTAGACAGCATAATTAAAAAAAAAAAATCTGGACAATTTGTATTTAGATAGGTGGTTAGAGAATTTAGCCAAAACAGGAGAAACCGTGTTGTGTGCAGTTTCAGACCCCGTTAGTGTCCCCCTGCTCCCAGCCACAGAATTCCCTCCCAAGGAAGTAAAAGAACTGGGAGATGCTGCTTCGGTTTCTATACAAAATGTTCTTAGTGTCATTTCCACACAAAACACACGGCGACATCAGACTAAGAACGGCAAGAACCTGTTCCACAATTAACTTTATATAACTGTGCACCTTCCTCGCTGGCACAGTGAAGTTCTTACTAAGCCTGGGTTCACTGCTTCCTCCGTTTCGTCTACAGAACAGTCTGTCTTGCATCTCCCCGGGCAGTCATCCTCAGTGAAATAAGACAGTGAAACATGATTCACTTCTGACAGTGCAATAAAGCTGAAACAACTGTTGTATGCACACAGAAGCTACCTGATTGACTTCATGTTTTTAGATTCAAAACTCGGGAATCTCTAAAATTTGCTTCCAAATGTTGTATGCAGATCAATTTACTTTAGATATTTCATGGAAGTACAGCCACGACTGTATTGTCTGCAGTCAGATACCTGCATAATCCTCAATTCTAAATGCCATGAACACTATGAAAACAGAGGTTTCATCCCCAATGGTGTCATGTTAACTGCACTCAGAAGGATGTAATCATGTGTTACTGAAAGGTTCAATGCCATTTTACTATGGAAAACTATCTTCTAAGGACAGCTGGATTTTAATAACTAAAAATAATTTAAAAAATATACCTTTCATTAAAGTTGCCTTGATAATCACGATTTATAACAAAGGGGTAACTATCTGGAGAACCTCCCGTATGAGGACAGGCTGAGAGAGTTGGGGTTGTTCAGCCTGGAGAAGAGAAGAGAGACTTGTAGCAGCCTCCCAGTACTGGAAGGGGGCTACAGGAGAGATGGGGAGGGGCTCTGCATCAGGGAGTGTAGTGATAGGATGAGGGGTAACGGTTTTAAGCTGGAAGAGGGTAGATTTAGATTAGATTTTAGGAAGAAATTTTTCACTGTGAGGGTGGTGAGACACTGGAACAGGGTGCCCAGAGAAGCTGTGGATGCCCCATCCCTGGAGGGGTTCAAGGCCAGGCTGGATGAGGCTTTGAGCAACCTGGGCTAGTGGAGGGTGTCCCTGCCCATGGAAGGGGACTTGGAACTCAGTGATGTTTTAAGGTCCCTTACAACCCAAGCCATTCTCTCCTTAACCACCTAAGTTAAATTACAGTGCACATCTTGCTCCCATGGTCCCATTCCCTTTTTCAGAGCAAGTCACTCATGCATTATAATTTAGAAGTTCCTACCTCTGTGCTGTTTATAAAGCTATTCCTCAGCATGCTCCTAATAGTTAGCCAGATGATGTTGGTTTCAAGATCATTTTTGTAGAGGAAGTTCTTTACTGTATTATTATCTGTTTTGCCTGCAATGCTGTAGAGAAGCATAGAAAACATCTGATGGGCTTCCTCTTGAGCGTGGTATTCTTCTAAACCGCTGCAGTTTAGACAACAGCTACATAATGTTTGATGTAGAACCTGTATGTCCTCTTAGTATTGACCTTCATGCTGTTGCTGGAATTTTTAGTCATTTGAAACATAGTATGGGGATTAAAAAGACCCCACAAACCCCAAGCTAGAACTTGCTGGAGTCTACCTCTGGGTGACATCCATCTTTTCCAGAGTTGTCATAGGTTCTTGTTAGCAACAAGGAATGTGTCCTCGTGTTTCTGCTGCTGTTTCAGCTGCCAGTGATAGCATAATCCGTTGACCTTCCTCATCTTTATTCTGAGTCCTTTGTTTCAGAATGAAAATTCTGAAAATTCAGCCAGACAGCCAAAGCTATTGCACCCATTATGTCAAGTGACATCCATGAAGTAACACTTCTCTACCCATTCTGCGTGATGGTGTAGCTTTTGACAGTCTTTTGCCAGGAAAAAAAAAAAATCCCTCTTTTTAACATGAATGACCTTAGAACAATGTGGTTTTCTCAGTGTAGGTCAGATTTCAGATCCCTTCAATTTACCCTGATGGCTATTTTATCACCACTCTCCTGAAACTGAAATTAATGATAGTTCAAATCTATGATTGTGTGTGCCAGCTTACTTAATATATCGATGTGCAGTTTACCTGTGAGTGCCATCCGTATTAGGAGAGTCCTTGTGAGCTGCACCTGGGTATCCCGAAAAGGTTAATAGCTAAAGATCATAGAGCAAAAATGAAGTTCGAAGTGAAGCTGTGGAGATATAATGATCCTGTTGCCCCTACACTCTTTTCCTTGGGACACCTGTGACAATGTATAGTAGGTGAGGGTCTATTTCATTAACTTCTGTGTCAAACTGCCTCCAAAAGCCTTATTTTATAACACACTGAGGTTGCAAAGAGCCATCTCTTGATTTATCATGATATTGAACAGCTATTCATTTCAAGGTTACATTAAAATTAATTTATTACTGAAATTAGTTTTCTTAAATGTGAGTCCAGGAGGTACAACATGGAAGTGAGTTGGCTTGATATCAAACGGAATAATTTTTCTAAGCCATATTAATAGTTAGGCTGTTGGCATCCAAAGCAGTGCATGTACAGTGAGCCGCTTTGAGCCTGTTGGAACTGTGTGCATGCATAAATCATATGTCTTAGAAGAAGTAGTTGTGTAGCGAGGCTTTTACTTCTTAATGGAAAATGAAACACCGGCATTTGCAGGAAATGCTCCTCATTTTGATCATTTGAATTGATACTGGGCCGTCAGAAAAGTTATTCTGCATGAAAATGTGGTATTAGAGCGTTCAACTGCTCAAAGCTGTAAGAAAATGCCAAGTACTTCACTGCATTTTAAAACTTCTCTTGAAATATTTTCTCTGTACATACACATTTCTTGCCTATTAATGCAAAATATTTGTAAACTTGCTTGAAAATACTGAAATGTCTTGCTGCAGTTATTGTATTGTTCATGATAGTTGCTAGTATGTTAATTGGTAATTTTACTCAGAGGTTAATGTCCTTATTCCAGTTTGCATTGGAAGACAACTTTGTATTGGTGGAAGTTAATATTTGATCTTGCTTTGTCTTAGACATTTAGAAATAACCCATTAAGATGTCTGGAGGACAAAAAGCAAGGTTTTCTACTGAGGGACAGATTGTAAGTTAGTTTATTTCCAGTGATTTAAGAAAGTAATTCAAGTTAATTTTTTAGAGAATGTGTGCTTTATAAGAGATGAAGGCATATGCATCTTTCTAATGCCTAGGGCAACTACATCTTGCTTAACCTTGCTGCTTGGGTAGTTTTTCAACCAGAGTTTAGGCGAGGATAGACATTTAGCATCCTAACCTGGAGGGTACTGAGGTGCACCTTGAGGCTGTGGGTAAGAAGAAAAAGCAGTAGAAATTGCACTGTACCTTTAGAATGAAAAACCAAAGTCATTTTTTCTTTTCTCAGGTTGATGATTTAGTAGGTTTCTTAATCTCTCTGAGCTCAAAAATGCGGTTAGTTGCCATGTGGCAGAGGAACCTCTGGCTTTTGCAGGGGCAGTAACACTGGTTTGTGGTGGATGAGTCTGTGGCTGTTGTTCCAGCTCCAGCGCTGCCTTTATCTGCTTGGGGCGGCATGGCCTGGGGGGGTGTGCTGTTCCGAAGTGAGGACAGGGGAGAGCTGGGCTAATCTCCATCTGTCCTGCTGTGGATGGAGCGTTGCTGACACCTATAGTTTGGTTTACCTAGGCAGTGCCCCTGTAAACTCTCCTATGGAAGTTCGCGAAATGTTCATTGCTTAGGACTAAATTTCCAAACCCCTGATTCTGCCTTTTTCTACCTGTTTTGGGGTTTTAACTTGCCATCCGCTGCATCAAACTGGAGCATTGGTCAGCAGATGGAAATAAATTTTAAAATGTGGCAGATGGAAATAAATTTTAAAATGTGGTCTGTTTTCCAAGAATTGCAGTCTTAAAACCAGCCAGAGCTGCAAAGAGGAATATTATCCTGGCTTAAAAAATATTTTTAAAAAAATTCTGGTATAGAGTTTGAAGTGTTAGAACAAGTCCTTGCCAAAACGGATTAGTGAGGGTGGAACATATGATGAAGCTGTCAACAGGGTATTAGGACTGTGCCTAACGGGCATGGCAGTGCCAGTTCAGACCAGAGGTCTGTCCAGCCCAGTAACTCATCTCACGTGGTTCAGAGGCAGACTGTGAGGGCAGAGCCATGGACAGGGCAGGCTGCTGTAGCTCTCCAGAATGTTCTCCTCAGCTGCCACAGTTTGTGGCTCAGGGACTTTCAGAGGCATAGTGTATCCTTGTGTTCGACTGCTTTTGATAAGCATCGTAAGTGTGTCACAGAGTCCTGCCTGGGCTTGTGCACCGCAATAAAGGTTGCGTGTGTGTTAGGACCTAGCCAGGAGATGGTCACTGGACCCACTCAGTCATGGGGCAGCACGGTCTGTGTGCCCAGGCACTGCTGTTTGCCGACACTGGTGTGAAGATTCATGCTCATGTTGTATTTCCCAAGACTTTAAGAAAAAGAAAAAGTTTTTTTTTGTTGTGGTTTTTTTTTGTTTTTTTTTTAAATCAGTTGCATACATAGATGTGAAACCTTGTTTTCAGGATTGGAATCCTGGCCCTTGCACACCTTATTAGATTCTGATCAGTTGAACTTCAAGCGCCTGCAGATTGCTTGCCCTCTTTAGCTCACAATCTGAGGCCCAGCAGTGGGACAGAGCACTGTGGGACACTTGCCCCCATAATTTGCTGCAAACCTAGTGAAAAGGAAAGCCCTGTGGAAGCTGGGTCACACCAAGTTAAGAGCCAGCTGGCTGCCTGGGAATGGCTGCAGCTTGTTGTCTAATTCACCTTACCTACTGCATCTGCGCTGATTGCAGAGACAACCCACCTGGATGAACAAGTTCATAGCTGGCTTTCTCTCTCCCTAGCAGGGAGGATATGAGAGGGAAAGGATGTGCTTCAGTTTTTTCAATGTAAACAACAAGAACAATATTTTATTGATTGTGTGAGATACTTGGGAGAGACTGATCTTGCTTTCCTTTTTTCAACTGCATGTCTCACGTCCATTTTGTGCTCCCTGAATTGGTGGGAGAAAATATTCTGAGTGTAGTAGGGAATGTGGATAGGAAGATCCTACCCTAGTTTCCTTCTCTTTTTTTTTTTTTTAAACATAAAGGATGCTGCCATCTTCCTACACTGTGTGCACACAGAGAAGGAAACTGAAACTTGCATACTTCACACATCTGTGCAAAAAGAGTGGAGGAGGATGGGGAATATTACATGAATATTACATTCACTTTTCAAGTTGGGTATAAACTGCTTTCAGAGGTATAAGCACAAAGCCATCAAGAATCAGAATACAGAAATCTGAAAACTACCATGGAAAGAATTAGCAAAGTATGCACTTAGATAAAGGTGACTTCATGGTGAAAGAGGCTCCCTCTGGGGAGCAATGCTGCAGCCAGAATTATCTTTAAAAACAGAAAGTCTTTTCTAAATGTGCCCCTGCTACATTCACTTAACTGTGTGTGACATGTCTTTGTCTTCAGGGATTCCTTGAATGTAACCCTCACACTGTGCATTCATTTCTTGTTAATCAGGGTCTGGCAAGTCATTGGTTGTCACCATTTCAGAGGCTGTTGTTCTCACATCCTTTTGATTGAAAGGTCTGGCATGCTGTGACTTACCGCCCAACCGTATCACACTCATAATGTCACACCTATGCAGTATATTATTTTATTGATTTTTTTCCCCAATATTTTTGGTGCTTATCTCTGTGGTATGTGAAGCATAGCAGCCTAATACATTGACAGGAGACCTTTAAGGCAGGGTTTCATACGGGGTCATTCTTGCAGCAATTTTAAAAGAAATAAAGCAGATCTGGTGACATGATAAAGGGCATTCAGGAGGAAGAAGAGAAAGGAGAAAGAAGAGAGAAGGAAACAGGAAAGCAGCCATTGGTCACATGAGTAAACAAAAAAATCAATTGATAGTGGAGCTAGCACAAGTAGTAATTACTCACAAAGCTATATGATTTTTCATACAGCCTTAAATCAAGGAAGATTATGAATTATAAAGAATTATAAAGAATGTTTTCCAAAGTCATACATTCAAAATTCTAGATTTGGAGGGTGGTTTGGTTTGGGTTTTCTGAAGAAAAGGCGTAATGATAGCTTGTTTCCTTCCTGACATCTTCATGATTTCTGGGTTTATTTTGTCTATTTTTATAGCTACATCTTATTTATCTATTTCTTTTCATCTGTCTGTAGGTGACTGTCTGAAATAGTGAGGATAAGTTTCCATAATGTGCAACATTTTTTAATCACATAGATATATATATAATCTTGGATGTGAGAAAGAAACAAACACTTTGGCAATATGAAATACCCTGCATTGGGCAGCGCCACAGCTAAAGCAGAATTGCAGGTTGCAAACATGCAGGAGTCCAGACAACAGAGATACAGCCACAAATTCAAGGGCCTGGTCTGTGACACCTCCATGCAAGTGTTTTATATGATATGTGCTGGAATTTTACATAATGTAGTTTGCTGTGTGCTAGATAGAAGGATCCTGGCCACTTCTGCAAGAAAATGCCAAAAGCATTTTTCAGCTAAGAATGAGGGCTATACATTTTCAATCTTTTGTGAAAGTTGGACAGTATTTGCAAAAGATACTCAAACCCATTTAGGGCCAGGGAAGCACCAGTGGGATATGAAAACATTTAAGCAAAGAAAGCACTACTTCTGTGTGAAGCCAAGTCCTTTGTAAATTGCCCTGGGTTTATCTTTGGCTTTTCTCATGCATCAGCTCCTTCTATGTATCTCATCCTCTGCTCTGCTCACAAGACCATGAATCTGTAAATCACAGTCCTTTAAAAGGTCTCCTGCACTCTCTGAGAGCTTAAGTCTACCATGGGACTAGTACAAGCAGCAGGTCTCATCACTTGCAGGCCCCTATCTGGAAAATTGTGTTGTTATACAGCGTGGAGAACTGTCAGTCTTCATCTGTAACCTCCAACGTTAGTAATTCAGAAAACAGAAAGACTATTCTCTTGTTTGAACCTCTGTGTGTGCAAGCAGTGAAAAATAATTATGTAAAATTTGGGAGGACACTAATGTGACCTGCATTTTATGAATATCCTGATGTGTGTACTTCACGCGTACTTAGCTGAAGAATTTCTATGGTGCTCTTGCACTTCTGCACCCATAAACTATGCGTAATCCATCACGTGTACCAAATTCTCCAGAGTAAAGGGACTAAAAAGTACAGAAAGGAATTGGCCAATTCAATTTGAAAATTTTCACACTCTTCAGATTCATGAAACCATTGAGTGTTCGTGGATATGAGACAAAATCATAGAACAGCCCAGGTTAGAAGGAAGCTTGATAGATCATCTTGTTCAACCTTTGTGGGAAAGGGGGTTTAGAAGAGATTATCTAACACCCTGTCCAGTCGTATCTTGAAAACTTCTGTTGATGGGACTCCTTCCACTATGTCACCAGGGAGGTTGTTCTAGATAGCTGAATGACAGCTTGGAACACGCTATGAACAGCCTGAAGAAGAAGCATTCAAGAGGAAATGGTGAGAATTGCCCTAAGGGAGACGTAAGAGCACTTTTCCCTTGTTTGGATTATGTGCTACAATCACCTAAGGGAACTGAATACCTGCTAAAATGAGGTGTCTTGTTAACTTCTGTTCACTTCTTGAGTACAGAAAGGATATTTTACAGCTTTATATCATATGCTAGATTTCACATCAGACAATTAATGGGGCAGCAAAAGCTGGTAAAAAATGCCGTCACTGTAGACCAACAGTAGAGAAGTCAAATGGCTGCAGGTTTCCAGTGCAGGAGGTATAAACTTCAAGGCTGCACTATACACGTTTGCTTTTTGATGCGATAACTTCAATTGCAAAGAGGAAGCTAATTGTACATGGTCTTGACTTTAGCAGGATTCCACAGAGAAAAGGTGCTGCTGTAGACTTAAAATTAGACTCGTTTGACTTGCTAGGATCTGTCTTTTCAGATTACGTGGAAATGCTTCTGAGACCCAAGGAGTCCTGCTAAAGCAAAAAACATTAAGAACTACATTCAGTGCTTCAGGCCGGTGAATGGGCTCTTTTTACCCTCAGAATTCACTTAATTACTCTGCATTTTTCACACATTGCACTCAGCTCCCAGGTGGAACTATTGCTGGAGAAAATGGCCAGGTTTTTGTAACTTCTTGCTTTCCAACTAAAGAGTTGATCTTTCTGAAAGGTGGAGATTAGTTTCTCCACAAATTATTAGAAAGGAGAATCTGTGCTGAATCTGATAATGTGAAAGGTCTACTGGGAAAAGAAATTTGTACCTTCCGTTCATGGTCAGAGTTTGGTCATCATAGCTGCAAGTTCATCAGCCAGGTTTCAGAACAGCTTCTCTGGAGGTGAAGCCATGAATATTTTACTAGAAACCACACCTCAAATGATGTTGGTTGGTAAAGAAAAACCTGCATCAGGGCTCAGAAACCTCATTGATGACCCTGTGATGTGGAGGCTGACCCAAGAGGAGAAGGCTTTAAAAGATTTATTATCTCTAGGCTTAGCAGATTTCAAGAGTCTTAGTGAGGTCAAGGGCCTCTCTAGATGCAGGAGTTCTCTGACTTGAGTACATCTCTTCTTATGCCTGAAGGGCTCAATTGTGACATTTGAGATCTAATTTTGCACTGAAAAAATTACCTTCTTTATGTGTTGGATTGGGCTTCTGTTAATAAAATGAATTGACTTGGGCTGCCTTGCTTAAAATATGACTTGTCCAGATGCCAGTTTTCCTTAAAGGAAAAAAAGGCTGGTATCTAAATTGGCTATGTGTAGCAAACATCTTTGCCCAGAATTCCTTCAAAATCACTTATCACAGAGCTGCCCTGCTTCAGTGCCAGGCTTGTGGGAGATTGGCTTAGCACTTGAACAGAGATATGAGCCATTCACTCATAGGTTTTTTTTTTTGTGAAATAATAAAAACAACACTGTTAATGAATGCAAGTAAAAACAGCAATGTATTTAATGTACTGTCCATAGTCAAAACACTGATGGGGCTGTCTTGACAATGAGGCATCTCTATAAGGTATAGACTAAGGAAGAAAGGAAGAAGGGTTGTGGTGGGGAAACAAGACGCCCAGGTGCTTCTCCACCTTGACTGGTTGTTTCTGCCCCCAGTCAGCTGCAGATACCAGCCACCTGCCCTCTGTTCACATCTTTCAGACAAGCACATTGTTCTTTTTCCCGTGCTTGAGAGGTGCAAACTACCTCATTATTTTCATTCTCATCATCCTTTATGCACTCTTTTTTTCTTGTCAAAAGTCGTTGGTGGCTAGTTTGTGTAGCTCCTGCCTGTCTTGCTGACCAACCCTAAGTGACAGTGTGCACAATGCCATCTTGGTCCATAACCTTCTGTCACCTCTTGCCTCATACCTAGATCTTAATCTGGACTGAATCCAGAAAAGTTTGTTATTCTCAGGGATTCAAGATAAGTGTTGACTACATCTGTTACTGATAACTAGAAATTCAGGTAGACTTTTGGATTCTGTGAACTCTTTTCAGGCTGACTTCATTTCCAGCAATGTTGTTTGTGACTGTTCTCGTGGAGAGCAGAGGGTGCATTCACTTAGTATGAGTCATCACTTTTCTGCATTTCTTTAAATGCTTCTAGCAAAAATTGTCCCTGTGCTTGTGCTGGAGGAGGAATGCGTGTGAATAAGCCTTGCAGCCTGTATCAGCCTTGAGACAAGCAGGTTGTGTTTAATGCATGGATCAACAACCTTGGACAAAAATAAATGTATACCATGAAACATGCTGCAATTATTCTGCCGCTGAGCATTTCTGATACCTTGGCTTCTCTTCAGAATATCTGGAGTCTCCATCTTTGAGCAAAGCTATAAATTGTTCCACTGAGAGAAATATTTATGTGCTTTGAATGTTTCCTGGACTTCGAGTCCTTTCTGTAGAATAAATTGTGTAGAACTGGGTTCTGTAGCAGTGACAGCTCTCAAGCAGATCTGTCAGCTTCCACAAGAGAAGTAACAACACCATTAGAAAATGTGTAAATCTTTGCAAGTGGCGTCTGCACCCTGTGATGGAGATTCATAGTACGAGTGGCCTGTCATTAAGAAGAGAGATTCTTCATGGTTTAGAGATCAGATGAGAGCTTATTATCTGTGTCTTAATGAATAACCACTATAAGTTCCCCAAGCTCCTTTAGGATGTTTCTTGGGAGTTTTTACATTTGGGAAAAGAAAAGGTAAAAATACATTTCTCTGTCTACAGAAATACATTTAACACTTCTGTACACCCAGCAGATGTAAACATCTCTGCTGGGACCTTTAAATATCTAGTCAGAAACAACAGCAGAAACCTTCTTGCTAACAGAGCAAAGCCTTGGGGTTTTTAATCCTTGCAGCCTTGCACTGGGTGGCAAGAAACTTTTTGTAGTAGTGTGCACCCTGAATTCCTTGGTTTTGTCCGAGCTGTTTGAGGGCCTCTGAAATATTTTTTTTGAGAATCATCCCAACACACATTGCAAAAGGTCTACATAAACTTGGGACTTTGAGAAAACAGATGAGTGTTGACCATCAAAGTCTTTTCCATCTGGTTTCTTTGTGTTTCTAGAGAATACCTGTCATCGAGGAAATGCTGTATTCTGTGCTATAGAAACACTAATCCGTGGAAAGATTTTTTACAAGGCTCTGCTTATCTCTCAGCCTCTCTCGGGAGTCAAATTCACAGAATCCCATCAAGGAGTTCTAGATGGCTTCAAATTGCCTCAGATGTCATCACTGTTAGAGGCTCCTTCTGGCAAGGCTGAATTATTGGCTCTATCAATTGCGAGCGAAAAGGGATTTTTCATCTTCTCAACCAATTTTGCTAACAAGTGTGGCTTGACAGCTCCATTCAGGATGCTGATAGCTTTTATTCCAGGCTTCAGAACACAGTGCCCCAGGGAACACTCAGTGAACTACAGCAATTACAACTTTTAGCTGTGCTTTCTTCTCCTCTTAGTTTCAAGAAGAGGGACTATCTGACAGAAGCCTTACCCCCATCATCAGCTGATACATTTGCTTTCCAGGGTCCCAGGTCACTGCTGTTAGCACACTGGTGCACACATTGGATTTCCTGCTGTCCATGAGGCAGATTATATCTACTCAGCATTAAACAAATTGTGTATGTGTGTCCAGTTTAGTGAGGGCTCTGGAAGCCCTACAGCTGTGTTTACAGAGTGCTCTATCTAGGCTAATTTACGCTGCTTCTCGGACAGGCTGTTCGGCTTAGGTGCCATATTAAAGTGCCAATACCATGCCCAGGACTCAGTTTAGCTAATTAAGAAGTAGTTCTTATATGTCCACTAAACTCCATCATGTGGAGTAGAAATTCTCTCGACTCTCATGTAGGTTTTGCGGGGCAGAACTCTATATTTAGTGTTTTTTATTAAGATGATGTTAGGATTTTTCTTGTCTTCTTATTGCTTGATGTGGGCATATGTCTGCAAGCCAGTAAGTACTTCTCAGTTGGAAGTTTTCTGTTGTGATGAAGTATCACAATTTGCTAAGTAACGTGTTTTGTTCAGATTTTTCCATTCCCCCAAGATTATTACATGGTTTTGACTTTTGTTTTCTTTCCTGGCAGCAAATGGATTTAGTAATGACACTTGCACGAGAAGGAAATTGTTCAGATTCGTTAATAATTGCTGCTGTGTTCTGAGGCCAGCAGGTTCCGTGTTATGTTTAATTACCGCTGCCTCTGCCTGTCTGGAGATTTTAATTGCAGATATAGACTGTCAGGGTCAATGATTATGAAGTATTCACCCACTGCTCCTTTTAAGCACATGTTCCTAGCCACAACTCATGGGTGGTAATGCATTTGATGGACCTGAAATGAAATAATGTTCTCTTGCAAGGATGGCACTCTTATCTTTTATCTGGGGATAAATATTCTGGACTTCCTGAGGACTCCTGAGAAACATTGTCACTATCCAGATTAATAGTAGAGACTTTCCTGATAATTGCAACTGTTTCACAGGTGGAAAGCATTACCTTCTCTCCTAGTAGTTCCATTAATGACGTTTGCTCTGCGATTTCCATTCTGTATTAAATCTCTCAAACCTGCCTTTTGATATCAGCTAGTGGTAACAATTTTTCTGCCATGACCCAATCCTGAGTTGCTTTTCCCACTACCTTCGCAGAAATCTGTGGCATTGAGAACTTTCCTAGAAGTCTGTTTTCCATTTTCTTCCCTTTTTCTTTTGCCATTTGACACTTATTGAGGCGACTGGTCCTGGTCTTAAGCTTAGGAATGTTACACCCAATTTCAAAATGAAACAGCTTTAATGTGTGTTGGTCCTGGTAACATATTCTTGATCAGCAGGAGAGCAAAGGAGTAAGAGTTTGTGAAGGTGTGCTCCAGACTTTGAGGCACACAGGGGAGCTGGGGCAGGGCAATCCAGTAGCATGTGGAGGGCTGCACAGCAGCCCTGGATGAGTCTTCTTCAGAGTCAGGAGCTCTGAAATAACTTCAGCGCAGTGCCAGGCTCAGCCCATGCAACCCCATTGAGAGACGGAGCTGATAATCAGCCTATTGGTGCCAGACTCTTTGGTCTCAACAGGTATCTGTGTGTGCAGAAGTCCCTGTCCATTCCTGTGGAGTTACAAGCCCACGTGGGTATTCCCAAAACAGTGCTCACCACTCTGTTGAGATACACCCACAGAGAGATTTCAGTCCTTTGCCACCCACACAGCAAAGCAGTGCACAATGGGTGGTCTGTTATCATGTGTGATGTCCCACATGAAGTTCACTGAAGACCTTCCTTTGATTTTCCATGCAGTGTTGGCGTGGATTGCGTAGTAGTGACTAGTAGAGAACTTTGAAGATGAGCAGGGGGCAGGTGACAAGAGCACAGGGTTACAACACTTTGAAGACTATGCTGAATTTCACAGGGTTTGTCTCATATCTCTTTGGTCTTTAATTTCCTTTTTACTACGTAATCTCACAGTAGAGTTCTCAAAATGAGTGGTGTTGCTGGTCTGCGGTGGTGGTATGGAAGATAAGAATTTAGAACAGAGTGTACCATGTCCTATCAAAAGGCAGAAATAACATTTTAGGCAGCCTGAGTGGTGTTCTCATTTGCATTAAAACCTCTTTCTGTGATTCTAGCAATGTGAAGAAATGTAAGAAGATACTTTTACATGGAGTTTATACCTAGAGAAATATAGAGAGGTGAAGGGAGCTGGTGTGAATGTGATTAAGACTTAACGGAGAAATGGTTCAAGCTTTTGTGAGCAGAAAGCTTCATAGACCAATGTAGAGCAGTAGGACCAATGTACTAGATCCTCCCATCCTAAATATAAGTCGGGAGCTCAAGCTGAGCACTCCAAAGAGGTGGCAGCAGCAGCGTTGGGGAACAACTTTCTTCTCTTTACAAGCCTTCTGCCTGCATGTTTCCTGTAAGGACTTTGGAAGCCAGTAAGGCAGCTGCGGGGGCTGGAAGGAGGTCCCTGGTGCAGCCCAGCGTGCCAAGCCGCCGGGGCAAAGCTGCAGGAGGCAGTGGCAGTAAGAACAGGGAAGCAGCAGTGGTAAGGAGGGTAAGTGGGGGAAGTCAGCAAGAAGAGTTTAAGACTGTGCTTAAGAGGAACTAACAGTACATTTTTTAGCACATTTCTGTTACTCAATATTGAGTTTGTTGCTTTAACATTGCAAGGTGGGTAAACCTGAGACTCGGCAGTCCCGGGAAATGGGCTGTTTGATACAGACCATGGAGATTTCTTCTGTGATGACTTTTCAGCATCCTGGCAGTTTCAACAACTCCTTCAAATCGATGGAAACATTGTTCTTGTTCATTGTTATACTTTTTCACTCTGCCAGAGCACTTGGAAATGTGCTGAAGGATGTTTCTCCATACGTAAAGCTGGCAGCCAAATGGGTCATGTATAACCTGACACTCACTGACTGTGTAGGTTCCTCTGTCTATTCCTGGACACCAGATGGGGAAATAAGAGACTTTTCCTTTCCTCTAAGGACAGCAGCACTGAATACTGGCAAATGTTACTGTGCAACACAGGAGCAAAATATTATACACTTCCAAATCCTTTCTTTCATAAAAACTGGCTGTTGGTGCTGCTCTCTGACAGCACGCTCACTAAGTTCCCAAAACTCCTTATGTTGGGATTGTTGCATGGGTTCTGTTAATAGTCACCTTCCCAGTCAGAATAAGTGAAGAGGTGGGCTAGTACGTGTATTGAGAGGCTTACACACAGGGTGATTCAGGACTTGCAGTTATTTTCCAGGTATCTTCTAACTGTAAGACCAAATGAACTGACTAGGGTGAGAGATGAAAAAGGAATGGGGAAGTGAGGAGGAGTGGGTTTTGTTAGCATAGTCTTGAAGTCTGAGACTTAGTGAGAAACCTTGCTATCCTGCCATTGCCATTTCTTGGTACTTACTAGCTTGTGTGCTGGGAATGTCACTAATGAGAAGACCTCCGTGCTGCTTTCATTTCCATTTCTGGCTCCCTGGTTCTCTGAGGAACTTGAAGCTCTACCCTGTTCAGTCTCATGGTGAAAGAAGAGATGTAGATTTTCATTTTCTCTACTCCTCTCTGTTGGAGGGCAAATGCCTTTCTAGTCAGCTGTTTCTCCAGGACCAGATTTTTGGGACTATATACCCAGACCTCCGTTTCACTTTCTACTGTGCTAGTAAATTCAGTGCCTGCATCTGCTACTTTCTTGGATGGTCAGTATTTTACTCTCTAAGCTTTCAATAACTGCCAGTCAGAAATCCTATGAGAGGGAGGGCTTGAAAATCAGTAGATATAATAATACTATAACAATTAATTGCTTTTTATTTTGTCTATTCATTTGTCATCTTATGGCTGAATCCCAGAGTGCATGTGCATCAAGTTTTCAACCCTTCTACCTAACCAACAGCACTAGGAATGTTTTTAAAGGTATTTTTTCAGAACCTTACACAGACCCATCTGCAATTCAGTTGTGGTGGAAGCAGAAGAGCAAGTGTCTTGAGAATCTCTATGAAATTGGGAGAATTGACAATGCTATAGATTTCCCTCAAAGTCTGAGCTTAACGAAGCTATGTGTGATTCTTCGCACAAAGATTTCATTGTGTTTATCACTACACTGGAATTTTTTTTGCCACCAAAAGAACATGCTTCTTTTTTGGTACTGTGATGCAATACCTATACTATACTATAGATGCATCAATACTTCCCTCTTCTTTGTAAACTATCTAGTGGGTAGCTATTTTCTTTTAATTTTATCTTTAAGATCTGATATTTCCAAAGGCACACGTCACAGGCCCCCCACGTATTGTAAATGAGAGCATCCCTGTAGGATGCTCTTCTTGCTGTGATATACTCTGCATGCCTACTTTCTAACCAGACAAGAAAGTTTAACGCCTTCTGGTCACTGAGACAATATGGTTTTGAGTCTATGATAACAGAGTTGGGAGTCAAGCCTTCCAGATCATGGCAGCCCAGAGCAATTCAAACAGCCATGTAGCTGCTCTGCCAGGGCCCAGGGCCTAGCAAACGGAAGGTGGTTCAGTCTGTAAACTGTCACCACGTTCAGCTGAGCTGAGCCCTCCGGGAGATGCACAGCCATCTGCTCCCACCCTTGAGCATAAGCCCTGAGATTCTCCTGCCAGGGCTGAAACTGGTGCTGTCTGGCCCGAGAACTGCTGCATCTTTGGTGTCTGAGTGTCCCTGCAAAAGGGAGACTTTCATCCATCTTTGTAAAGGGGTATAAATGTTCACTCTCCTTTTAGATGGAGAAAAAACATATATATGCATGCATACATACATATATATGCAATATATATACATGTATGTATTTACACACAAAGTATTTAGTACTCCGGGATTTATTTTGCTTAAGGATTGAAAGTCATAGCTCTAGGTTTGGATTTTTGCGTTTCTGAGGCAACGGTAAATCCTGACTGATTTTGATCTCTTACTTCTCAGGCCACAAATCATCATCCATTTATCTTCAGAATTCATTCGTTGTGTGATGAGGAATGTTCTGAGTTTCCAAACAGCTTCCATAAATTATTTAGAACTGAACATGTCATGTTAAAAAAAAAAAACAAAAAAAAGGCAAATAAACAGAGCATCTCTACCGGTGATGAAGCCCTGAGAATAAAAGCAGAGGGTTTGTACTCCCTCTTCTGGCCATGGCCAGGCAATGACCGGTCAAAACACATCCCGGAGCCCAGGATAGCAAAATCTTGGTCATGACTGAACGTTGAGAGGGTCCACATGTCAAGAGACTTTTCATACTTCAGGAGTGAAGGTTTCTTCTTNAAAAAAAAAAAACAAAAAAAAGGCAAATAAACAGAGCATCTCTACTGGTGATGAAGCCCTGAGAATAAAAGCAGAGGGTTTTGTACTCCCTCTTCTGGCCATGGCCAGGCAATGACCGGTCAAAACACATCCCGGAGCCCAGGATAGCAAAATCTTGGTCATGACTGAACGTTGAGAGGGTCCACATGTCAAGAGACTTTTCATACTTCAGGAGTGAAGGTTTCTTCTTTTTTTCAGCCACAGTCTGAGGTTAGGGAGAGAAAAGATGACAAATTTATTTGAAAGAGTTTGCTAGCATTTGGGTTGATCTGCCAAAGGAGTATGAGTATATGGATGTTTAGTTCAACACATCCAGGTAGGCAAATATTAATTGAATTCTACCAGTTGCAGCAGGATTCCACAGAACACCAGCTGAAAGTAGCTGAAGGTCCTGAATCTTTCATCTTAGCTCTGGTCTTCTTCCCATCTTGCTTTTTGAGCTGCATTTTTTTGAATTCACAGTTCTTTAAAAAACTGTGTTGTTTGGTGAAGGAAGGGCTTGCACATTCACACTTCAAATACTTTAAGTCCTCTTAAAACTGTAGAAACTAAGTTGCACTCTGGAGCAGAGGGGAGCAAGGACTGCAAAGTGCTGTGGTGTGTCTCAACTGCTTGAGCTGGGAATACTCCCACCCCTCTTGCAGAGGTGGTGGAAGCTCTGGAGAGCCACACTGGGGCTTTACCATAAGAGTGGCTGAATACTGGCACAGGTTGCCCAGAGAGGTTGTGGAGCTTCCATCCTTGGAAATATTCAAACGACATCTGGATATGGTAGGCAGCTGCCTCTAGCTGACCCTGCTTGGGTAAGCGTTGGACCAGACGATCTCCAGAAGTACCATCCCACCACGGCCCTCGTGTCAGTCTTTGACGATGTGGCCTTTTACATCCTGGAGTTAGGGACCTAATTCTAGTTCTCCTGGCCGGAAATGGCATCCAACTGACTGTCACTGGAGTGAGGATGTTTTCTGGGCCCAGAAGTACTGAGACACAGCAGGTCAGTGCTTAGCAGTGTCCAGCAGCATTGTTTGTGCACCTGGTAGCAGCTAGGGTAGGGCTGGTGTCGCTGCTGCTCATGGTCCTGCATCATGCTGCCATTTCCTGGCGTGGCAGCTCCATGACTCGTGCCTCGAGCTGCCTGGAGCCTCCTGCTTGGAATTCAGTCCTTCCTCATCCTCACTAACTCACAGCATGTCACAGCAGTGTCAGTGAGGATGCTAACAGGCCATGGCAGGTGTCCCTGTATGTGCTGGTTTGGAAGGTCAGTGGCAGGGAAGGTGCCATAAGTTGGGTAAAATATGAGTTTCAGAAATCTCTGCCTCATGTTGCATGCATTGCTCCCCAGGACAATGCCCATATGACTTTGGCACCTTTCATATGATTTAGGTCCCTTCCCTGGAGCGGTCTGACAAAACACTGCAGGAACGAGCACTGCCTAGTGATGCTTATGAGGAAGAGTGTGACAGAGCACTTCACTGAACCATTTAAACTTCTCCAGTCCTAGGTTAGTAGCAAGTGGTACTGCGTGTTAGATGTTCATATTAGGAGGAATGAAATGGAGCCCTGTGTCCAGCTACGTCCCTGTGCGCACCCTTGATTTCCCAGGGCTGCAGAACTCCTTGTAGATGTATCTCCTACCTGTAAGCTCCAGGTCAGAGGCACAGTTGCTACCTGTGCTGTCTGTGGAAACGATATGTGGTCAGGAAGTCCCTGAGCTGTGGTTATTAAACTTCTTTAAAAAATATCTAAATGCAAATAACATAAATCTATAAATAAATCAATCTGCTGCTTTCTGGGGTTGTGAAGGGCATCTAGTTCCTTGCGATATCGATGAAATGACCATAATATGCTCAACTTCAGTGGAATTATCTCACTTGTGCTGCAAGTTTCAGGATAACTTTTAGGGGTTTTTTGGATAATTATTTCCTGTGTTTTCCTCTCTGGGATGCGCTGGAATTCTGCAAGTTTTCTGTTACAGAATAAAAGTGACCTACTTTAGTGTGCTACTGCATGGAGAGTGGCTGCTTGCCTTTTCTCAACAGAGTTTTTGCAGTTAGAAATGGGTTGCTTATAAATTCCAACACTTCTATTTGTAAAGAGAGATGAAATCTGGATCTATGCTCGTATATAAATCTTTGTGACCCATTTTAATCAGATTAATGTAATTTGCTTGAATGTTTGGGGTTTTTTTTGCAACATCCTTTTCTTGAAAGTTTCAAAATCCATCAAGTTCATCCACTCTTCAGGGACTTTTCCCAGCTCTAGAAGAACTTTGCCTCTGAATTATGGTCCCTGGGACTCCAGGAAGTTTCAGGAAGGCGCTTAATGCTAAAATGGGTGAGAAGCAGCTTCTCCAATAACAGAGGTTCCGTTTTTAAACTATTCTGGGGGTGAATCAGTTTCCAGGGCTGGAAGGCTTCTGTGGCACAAATAAAGATCGAGGGTTTGTATCTGAACACAAGGTGGCACTGCAGGAATTAATTTTATCCAGTTTAATTCATATTCTGAGTTAATGCTCTTTGCAGGGCTCTTAATAGGCCACAGAGAGTATTTCTGCTTTCACATCTATGGTTTCAGGAATTGGTGGGGGCATATTTCCTGTAAAATGAATAGGAACCAACCACAGCAGCACAGCTTACCTGATCACAGGCTCTGGAAATTAAACTCTGAAAAACTGAACAACCACAGTGCAAATACTAATCATCCCTTCCCCACCCCGAGAGCTCTTTCTTTCTCTGATATTTACAAAAATTTCAAAACACAGAGACTGAGGAGCACCCAGGGTGTTGACTAACTTACTGACTGGCTAAGATGGACTTGTTTCCATGTTCTTTATCACCCGGCTCCTGTTCCTCTCTGTTTGGCTTTGCCCGACACATAAAGTGGGAGATCACTGGGCCAGTGGCATTATTTTCATTCCACTTTCCACAGCGCCTCACGGGGCTATCCAGTATGTGATGAGACTTCTAGCAGCTGTTAAAACTGACATCAGTTGCAAGTATCATGCTTTTAGCTATTGCCAGTCTCAAGAAGTTCATCTTAAGGACTATATATATATGCAAGTCCATGATAGGCAGTTAAAAATTTATAAGTTGAGGACAAACCTACTTTATTGCCAGCTCAAGCCTGGCGATTTCAGATCTCTTTGGTTACAAACATAGTGGAACAAGATGTTCTATTGACTTTGCAGCTGATTTTCTGAAGAGCTTCTCATTCTTTCATTGCTGTGTCATGTGATGCTTATGAAAACACTCACATCTGGTCACTCTTTTCATGTTGGATAGCATAAAAAATACCCCACACATGCAGGCTTTGTGACAGGGGAGTGTCCAGTATTTTTTCTCAAGGTTTTCAAGAATACCGCTCTGATCGGTAGAGGTTGGAATCCTATCACCAGCCTCAAGCACTCAGAATCCATTGATTGCCCTTCACAGTCAGGGCATTCTCTCACTCAACACAATATGCTTATTTCTTCTTCCAGTCCTGAGCCTAAATACTGTGACTATGTTCTTTGAGCCTGGTTTCTAAGGACATAAAGGTATGCTTAGATGGTGGCTTCAAGCCTTTTTTTTCCACAGCGTTATGGTCTATAAACATTTTTGTTGCAAAATCCAAAACTCTCGTGTGATCAGTTCATCCAAGAGCTGGAACTTTAGCAGAGGAAAATATGTGATAGAACCGTAACTGTTGGAAACGTGTGTTCAAGCCTTGCATCTGTGAGTGCGCTGGAGTCATTCTTACCTGGACCATTCCTAGTTGTCAATAACAGAAAAATGTAATAATGAAAATCAAAAGCATATGTAGTATGCTAATAATTCAGTGGATCTCAGGTTTTTTTCCTACAGGTACAGAACAATAGCATGAAAACTTTTCAGAGGAAAGAGTGCTTTTAACAATAGTTACAGTTGCCTCTTGAAAGCCTTGCAAATGCTCTTACTGAGTAGCTGAGGGAGAAGGATTTTATTTGTTTATTATGTGGAACATACTTTGGATCAGTCCAATATCTTTGTAGATTGGATAAAGTCCACTGATGCTCTGTTGATTTACACAAGAAGATGCTGTCAGCTCTTATCTGAAAGGCTCGATGATACAAAAGTTTCTTTGTGTTGGTCTATCTGTGGGAAGGGAAAATTATTAAATATAAGCCCAAGTGTCATTCCCAAGTGATAGGTTTCTTCTGCCTTGTTTGTGGCAAACTAAATATATTTGTAAGCAGGAAGGCTTGAGCTGGTTTGGAAGAAGCAGATCTCCAGCCTATAAATAATAATTTAAATTGATCTGTGCTACTTATCTGCTCATGATACATTAGTTCAAAAGATGCAGTGTAAAGTAGCAGAAGCTCCATGTTTCAAGAAATAAGCCAGTCACTTTTTTGATGAGAGGAGACAAAATTCCTCTTGTAGTCAGGAACCTCCATGCATGTCCTTAGTGGGCCTGCTGAGGCTTCCCTCCGAAGCCTGTTGCAGTGCTGCTGCACGGCTCCTGAGCTCCTTCCGCAGTGGCAGGCACCACCCGAATATCAGCCACTTGAGGTTGCGATAAAAAAACCCAGTCATTTCTCAGTAATGGCATTGCAGTTGGGATTTCTAGTTAGCACTGTGCCTGTGATAAGTGGCATACAGTGATGCTGTTTCACTCTTCTAACATGAGGCAGAAGGTCTTAATACTCTCCACTTCTCAATTAAAAAAAAAAAAAAAGACTACGGGTTGTTTTTCCTATTGAAAGAGTTATTTTCATTGGAATGACACAAAGGATCACAACCTGCTAATGTTTTCCTCTCATTTATTGAGCTTCTTATTAGTGTAGTCTCTGGGTGTTTACAATCTTACGGTAAAGAAAAAGGGACTGAGTAATCAAGATATTTCTAAAAAGTCTCATAGGAGATTATCTTCCAAGAAGCTGATACAGGGCCATTTGTGAGCAATTTAACATAAGCAGACATTGACAGAACTCACAGTCCTGAAAAACTGAATTCACGTTAGTAGAAACTCTTCTGATTATCATCACTGTTGACTTCCATCAGTGTTCATGTAACTTTTGCCTCTTGCAAACCAAAGAGACAGCAAATGGGAATTTACAAAGGGAAGAGGCTAAAGGCTCTGAACTTTTTGCCCCATCAGCGTCAGCTGCACGCCATGCATGCTTCGGGACAGAGCAGACAGAGGTATCCCTGTGGCCACACAGAATATTTTTTCAAGTGTCCTGTGCCGTACATTCAAACCACATCATCCATCTTCTTCTAGTTATCAGATGTCCCACAATGGCTAACCCACTTAAAACAGCCCATAAATGCACTCAGACAGCTCTTCTGAGACAGCTCTCCCATCCACCTCCCAGTTAATGTCAATTTAGGCAAATGAAGGAAGTTCTGGGCACCTGAGCTCACATTTTTTCAAGTAAATTGCTGTCAGAGACTTTGAAAGTTTTGGATTAATATGATCTACATACATTTTTTAACAGCACCGATTTCAGATCATGAGACTAGCTCCAAAGCAATACAATTTGCAGCCACTGTACCAGTTTTTCCTTGCATTAAAACAAAATGTTTCAAACCTTGTGGGACAGAGCTGGCATTTTAGAGCTATTCAGTCATCTCAACTCCTTACAGACTTTTCTCTCAAAAATTCAGGAAAAGCGCAACAGAATTCCAGCCAAGAACCTGTTACACCCAGCACTGCTGAAAAGGAGTTGTTGGCACTTGTGCTGGTATATTTGCTTTAATCTTCAAAATATTCAGTTGAGAGGAGGTGTGGCAGAGTAAAAGAATGTGAAACACCAACTCTTAAGAAGCCTTTTAAAGAGGTTTACAAAGTATGTTTGAATTTCCTTACTCTAGGATTCTTTCTTTGAGTTTCTTTGATTTGTTTTCTTTTCTTTCACAATCTTCTTTAGAAGCTATTTTGTTGAGTAGGCAAAATATTGACTTTTTTAGCACTGTACTGCTCTCGTTCTTATAAGTCATTACCCTTTCTGTATCACTTCATTTTCACTGTTTAAATATATTTGTTAATGTTGATCCCCCCAAATATATAGACACTCCCTTCCCTACGTCACATAAAATTTAGAAGGCTTGCCTTAGGTTGAAGTGTTCTCATTATTCTTTTTCTCCTGGCTCCAGCGGAGCTGTCTTTCACAGCTCTTGAAGTGCTCATTCTCCAGGGATCAGGATCTCTGAGGCATAAGCCACCTGGATGTGTCACAAAGCAAACTCGGTGAGGTGACCGCTATGGTAGCCAAATATTTCCTCACTGAGAGTGGGCATCTCGTGCACCCCCCTGTTCTGCCCTCAGCCAGGGGGGTCTGTGTTTTATATCCTGGTGCATGCTTAACGGTGAGTCGGTGCCGACAGCCGAAGTGCTGTGGAGTACTCGGGGGTTTGCTGGTGGGGCTTCAGCTGTGTCAGGGCACATGAGGAGATGCAGAGGTTGAGGCTCTCTGGAGGACCTCAAAAACCAAGGCAAGGTCTGTGTTCTTGGTGTGCGAAGTCTCCACTGTGGACGTGTGAAGGGCTGCCAGACATGGGGGAAGTGTCAGGAGCTTCCAGAGCAAGTGATGTTCGTGAAATGCACAGTTCTGGGGGAGAGCGGATATAAAAACAAACAAAATGTCATAAGAATGTAGAATAACTCTCTGAAATTTAAATTGTGATTATGTACTTCCACAAAACTAATTGCTTTCTAGAAATCCCTTCCCATGTAGTTTAAGTTTTAAAAGTTCACCAAGAATAGATGATTTCAGTGATACAATTTATGCCATATTTAAATGTTTCATCTCTTTTTATTAGAGATAACTACCAAATACTTTAGATGCTTGAATATTGTACCTTGGAAAGATCACTTTCAAACTTAGTTTAAATAAGATGTATTTCAGAAAAGACAGTAGGAATTAATGTACTTCCCAGAATACACATTAATTTCTGGTGACCAAAGCTTGATTATCAGAGTGATTATCTGTATTTTTACATCTCCCACAATTTATCATGATTAAACTTGCCACCAAGTGCCAAGCATATTCCGATGTATTCACAGCATAGCAGCTTTTGCTTGACAAAACTATCTGCAAAGCACTGTACACCTCTGATAAACTGTAATCAATTGTTATTAATAAGATTTTCAAATGTTTCTTTCCATTGTTTGGAATATGATTTGGCACTCCATTGTTTCATTTTATTTGAAATCTTGGGGATTTTTTAGCAATATAAGATTCCGATACCAATGCTACCGTTTAATTGTCCTTTTTGAAGATGCAGGGCCCTTCTTTCTGCCCCCATGGGAGCATAAATTCAGCACAAGCGTTCAGCAGAAGATCTAGGACAAATGGGAACGCACGGGAAGTGCAGCCTCTTGTGCTTTGTGGGGTGTGTTAGAACAGTGCTGTGAGGAACTTCTGCAGAAGAAGGGCTAGCTGGGGTACAGCAGGGGTCTGGACAGCGACCTACTCATCTTCTACCATCTCGATAGGAGCTGGTCAGCTGAAAACCTCTGACAGTCATTTCTTGTTGCAAAATCAAAGCGTTTTGTGGACTAGGCAGAATATGCATACTTTTATCTTGAGTAAAAAGATTGTTTTACTAATCGTGAAATATTTCCTTTAGTTTTGCTATTTTAGCTTTTAAGTTTAGTTTATTTTTTACTGTAGTCATGACAGTTCATGCTTTAGTGATGGGACTGTTTCATCTGAAGTTTGTATCATTAAATTGCTTTTCAATTTCAGCTCAAAATTCTTGTTTTGCAATTGTTTCATTCTGTTTGTTTGAGCTTCAAAGTGTCTGCTCCTTCACTTATTTGGGCGTTCATACTTCTCGACCTCCTTTTATTGTCTATAGTTCCAGGATGAAGTTGCCTCATTACTTTACTAGTGATGCTCTAAATATAGCTCTGAATTCCAGACTCCGAAATTTTTCATATCGAGTTGTTTTTCAGGTTGACAGCAATGCACAGTAATTTTCCTTACCTACTTAAATTTTTAATATTTAATAAATCATATAGAAAGGCTAAAAATAGTTCTGGATTTTAATGGCCATATTTGAAGGCAGAAGGACCACTGGGAGAGAGATTTTACTTTAAGGCCATCCTACTTTCATAAAATGTTAATCACACGGGATAAGACACAGTCTGCTTACCCAGCTTGCAACTAGGTATTGCAACTCTGCATCTAGCTTGGATCTGAATTTTAGATGTCTAGTGAAGAAAGCCTCCTAAAATAAGCACCTGGATTCTCTGTCAACTGAATGGAGATCTCCAAAGCGCTCTGGAGAGGGATTCTATCTGCTTGAATTCAAGCACCTATGCAGGTGTTTATCGCTCCCCATAGCAGATGAATTGAAAAGGTGAATTTTACTTTAGTAATTCAATAGGGTGCAAAAAATGAGTAAATAAAGATCTGCTTATGCAACAGCCGCACCGGTGGCATGTGTAGAAGAGAAGGCAGGACGTGATCTGTCCATAATTTAACATAGAAACACTACCGAGGGCATTTTATCCTATGCCATTATTGGCATAGATATTTTAAATATGGTTATTTGTGGAAACTTGCTTTACCTGGAAACCAGATAAACCAAGAGAATTTCTTCTTATAAAACACTTTAAAGGGCATATATATTTTTAAAGTATTATTTATAAGAAATAAGTTACGTTTTTTATGCTGGTTCAGCAGCAATACCTATGCATGTGACCTTCACCTTAAAGATGTGCAGGTTTTTTGTAGTGGTCCAAAGGGAACACTGTCAGCAATCAAAACTCCATTTGTACAATAGTTTCTGATTGACAGAAAAAAGATGTAAGACTCTTGTTGTTGTTATAACCTTGGTAATTTGAAAGAAACTTTTCAGCAATATTTTCCAACTAGAGATATCAGAATCCATCTTCAACAAGTGACGAACAAAAAATAGATAGACCTGTAAAATACAAATGTGAATCTTAATAGAATTTTGCATCTTGGGGGTATGAGGCTGTCCTGGGTTAAGTTTAAGTCCTGGGCTAACCCGTCACAGAGGCAAACTTGTTTTTCCAAGGTGATGGACAACCTGGCTCTCTAAGCCAATTATTTTTAATAGTTTTCAGCTTGACATGGGTTAAAATTTTTAAACCCATGGATCTGAAAAAGCTTGAGTCTAAAGAACAAACTTGAGGCTCAAAATTAATAATGAAAGAATACTCATGATTAGAATTTATCTGACGTATGTCCATGATGCAATTTAATCTTGCTTTCAGATAAAAAGTAACTAACTTTTAATCCACTTGAAAGGTGAAATCCAGCCTTTTGTTTACTTCCGTAATTCTGTATTTCCTTTGGTTTAAGTTTTCTGTGTTTGAAGCTTTTTTCATGAGCTAAGTATGATTTTGCAATAAGCATTTTAAGTCTATGGAAATGTGCATCAGATCTATAGCAAGTCAGTTACGATGATACATACGAGGCATAAAACTATTGATTTGAAATGTTTATTGGGAAAGAAGCTGAGAAGCTATGTGCATGTTTATGAATTATGGATATTTCACATAGCTAAATGTTGCCAGTAAGCTTAATGTTTCCTCTTTTGTGTTTAATTTCAGTTTTTATATCTTTTGTAACACATTCTAGGATTTAAATAACCCAGATAATTTCTAAACAGGATAGTCATTGCTATACTCTGTTCTGAGGTTAATGTCAATTTGAGTGCAGAAAGCAGCAACTGTTAAAGAGGATTACAAAAGTCAATATTTAGACTGTTACTGGTGTCTAATAAAGCAGATTCTGGAATACGTTTAGGTGATATATCAAGTGTATTGAAGCAATGGGCTGTTTGTCTATAAAACGCTTAAAAGAGGAATAATCCTGGCAATGTTAGTAGAATAACTAGCTCTACGACAGTCCCTCCTGCTTGAGGAGTGTGCGTGCTTCTATGAAATTAATCAAATTCTGTTGATATTTTCCTTTTTAATAGGATTAAACCCAATTCTATTAATTCGGTAAGCATCTGTCTATTCCTGTGTACCCTTGAAAATCTTGTCTCAGCTATTATTACTTTAAAAGGATCTTTGGCTCCTGAGTTAGTCAAGGAACATTTGACAGTGTGTTTCTTTGTGATTTTTTTGAACAATTTTTGTAAGATATTTTTAAAGGCTTTTGTGAGCCTGATCCATCTGACACATGGAACTAACGGCTGGAAGCTGGACTTTAGGCCATTTAAAGTTAGTGAAGCACCTGAAGATGCAGAGAGACACCTACTGTTATTGGCAGAGTTTTGGGGACCTAAGTCTCTTTGATTTCCATTAATTTCAGTGGAAATTGGGCATATTACCAGCTTCTGAAGTTCCTAATCTATACACACCAGTACCTTCTGACTTTTAAATATCTGGCCCTCAAGGTAGTTTGTGTTAAGTTAGCTAACCTTTGTAATTTGTTCCTTGAACTCAGCCATTCTAAGTTCTTTTCAGCAAGATCAGCATTAGGGTTGCGATTACTTGATCCTACAGCATTTCCCAATGGGAAGGTGAAATACTAAGACACCAATACTAAGATCTTGTTCTGAATGTCCTTCTCAGTCCCACATGCTACAGCACTGACTGTTGTTCAACAAGGATGCTGTGCCCTGACCATTAGGCTCTCAACTGTGACGGTGTTTCAGGAGAGCACGTCCATGCTGCAGCGTGAGCGGCTCCTTCCTTGGGAGGCCGGCTGTGCGTGGCTGGGGGGTAATCAGGGTTCACAGGTTAGAACCCCTGAAGTGAGAGGAAAAGAAGACCACATAAGTGGTGTAGAAATTAAGAAAAAGAGGTGAAATACATTTTCCTTCTGAAGACCATTTGTATCCTATACAGAGCACATACTGGCATCCCTCAGCCCAGTGCCTTCCCTGCAGAGGCTGTTTTAGTGACCTTCCATCTCTCTCCTTCACTGCAGCTGCTGAGCATCCCTGATAATGCTGTGGCATGCTCACATGCTAAGAAGGAAAACACATTTTTATGTTTTCTACTGTAAATCTGAGTTTAATTCAGTGACTCGTTGCTGTTGTATTATCCCTAAAAATCTGTCCCAGCTATCAGTTTGGAAGCCAAGTCTAAGATGGCTTGGTTAAACCTTTCCATCTGTAGGTTGATTTCTTTCATTTGTCTGCTGGGGCTTGGTCATTTCCTATTACTCACCTAACAGCAAGCCCCTTTCAGCAGGTCAGGAGACCAGAACTCAAGTCCTATGTGGTCTCCCCTAACTCCAACCAAAAAAAGAACAGGAATTTGAATTATTCCTTTCACACAATTCTGTGAAATCATAAAAAAGAACTTCGACTAAGAGGCAATTTTAAATAATAAATTTCAAGGTTCAAAATAACTCTTCATGGAAACTAAGAAGTGCCGCTACAGCTCAATTCTTGGGTGTAAAATTGGAGTGAATGAAAAATCAGCAAGGGGAGGGAGAATCGTTCCTTCAGCAGAGTGCGTTAAAGGGAGGACACCATCCACAAAAGCCAGGAAACGTTGACTGTCACCTTTTAAAATTAAAACCAAAAGTAGTTAAGTGAATAGGATTCATCAACTTAGAAGTTACTATAAATAGTAGTACCTAACCTAAACTATTTCTGACAATAAAATGATCTTGAAGTAACACATTTTAACTCCCACAGATAATCCTGAAAGTTGCTGTATATCCTTAAAGATCTCTGAGGATACAGTGCACCTCAGCTGTTAATCATTGACTGGGTTTTTGTCTGAAAGAGGCCTGACACAGCGTCAGACTTATTTACAAAAGTCAGAGACAGTGTGTGTGTCACCACCAGCAGGTCCCAGTTGTAATGCTGAGTTTGAAGTATCCAGTTACGGATTGCTGTCAGGAGTTTAGGAAAGAGATGCAACCAGTCAGGCTGGGGGACTTCCAGCACATTTGCTGATGGGAAGTCTCTCTGCTGTGGCTTAAGCCTGGGCCTGGGAGCCAGGAGGTCTGGATCTATTTGTGGCCGTGTGCTGTGACCTTGAACAAGGCAGATGAACCTCTCTGGGCTTCTGCACGTCTGGTATTATATCTGTGCCTAGATAAAAGCATTGTGAAGTGTAACTGTTGTAGTCACTATATTACTCTTACAAGGGCATCTTTGCTTTCAAGGCAATAGGAATGCTAGGAGGATGAGTAGGAGAAAGTTTGGGGTTTTCTTCTCTGTGGAGCCAGTGTTAGTAACATCTCCAAGTTCACATGTGCTCAACTTCAGTGTTACGTACATCTTTCCTCCAAGAAGTAAGTGTCACCCTGCATACAGACAAACCAGGACCACCTATCCCCCACATCACCCCAAAACTTAGGGTCTGAGGGGAAATAACACCCCTCCCCCTTAATGGGGCATCTTTTTCGTCCTCCATCCAGGCTCCAGTCAGCCAGGACACGTCACCTAAGGGTTCCTGCTTGAGCCTGAGGGGTCCCCGGGGGATCTCTGTGCAGGAGGGGGACATGGCGGGGAAGCCTGTAACCTGTTTCCGATTTCAGCCGCTTATACAAGCAGTTCTGCCTACAGGGCTGTGTGATTTTTTTGTTGGACATTCCTCAGGGACTGGCTTCTCCGAGGCAGGTGTTGCGTGCTCTCACATCTACTTGTAGGTTCCCGCGCAGACACCCAGGCCTGCCTGGGCTCCTAGGGAGCCTTGCTCCTGAGAACCAGGCCTCAGCACCATGTATGGCCATGGCTAGCTTTGGTGGGGGCTTGGCTGTTCTCCCCATGCAGAGGAACAGGTGGGAATAAGCTGGGTCTGCCAGCCTGGTCTAAAAGAACCGTGTTTCTGTTAGTTTTTACTTGATTTAATTGAAGTACGGCCTTGATGCAGCAGTTGCAAAGGCTGTGCGCGTGTGATGGCTGAGCAGCGCACGTCTAGTACACGGTCCTGTGAACCCCGGCGTGCCCTCCAGCAGCAAACCCACTTGCCAACTTCCCTGCTGAACGACAAGTGCGGAGATGAAGCAGCACCAAGATATTCTCTCCCTTGTTTGTGGACACAAGAGGGCAATATGGTAATATCGTCCCCTCAATCTCAGGGTAGCACTTGCAGGTGGAAGGTGGTAATGGGGATTTTTGGGTGCTGACCTAAATTGTTCATGATCCGTCCATGGCTAATCACACAGATCTCTGCTGTTTGTACAGATGATGCTCGCTCTTGGTTCTATGTTATAAAATACATGACTTAGTAACATTATTGTGTCTGAACAAGGCAGAAAGAAGGGACCACAGATTTGTTTGTTCTTTTCGCATTGTGATTTCTTCTGGCCCCATCCCCTTCTGTGCTGTTTCCAGATCAGGCAGTGGAGGAGAATTTGCACAGAGGTGACTGCAGCTTTCCCTTCTGGCCACTGAGAAGGTGGAAGCTGGTATTTTGCTTTGTCTCTGGTCATGCACTGGATAGTAATAGCAACGTAGAAAGCAGGGGAAAAAAAACCAAGTCAGGAAAACTGGATCACTGAAGCCACTGGAAGATGACAGTGTTCTTTGTGGAGCTCTGGGGGTGGCTTTTGTACAGGAGGTGGTGGGTGGTTTTGATTTTCTGCTGCCCCATGATGATGGGAAAATAATAGTTGGAACATGAAAATTCAGAGCTGTTTTCTTTACTGTCTGAGACAGTGTGCTGTGAAATTCTGTCAATATTAATATCACAAGGGTAGAACAATGTTTTTATTAGGCTGTTCTGCTACAGTTTTTGTGTCCTGCAGCAGCTCAGACAGATAGAACAGCAGCAGGAGGTAGCAAAAAAAAAGGAATTAACCTGGATTTTTGCTGCAGGGTCTTCATCACAGAACAAGAGTGGGAGGCAGAAATAACAGGAGCATACTGCCATTAGGTAGGACACTGCTTAAGATCTCAAACATTTGATGTCACATGCTGTGTAATGGGTTTTAGCTGGCACTTATAATTGTTGAAGAAGAGCTGAAAGAGGCCCTAATGCCTGAGATCATTGCGAACTCTGGTTTTTCAGCCTGAAGCAAGTTCTGGAGCTGCTATATGACTTGCAAATTTTGAGTGCATTGGTTTGTGGTTGGATGAAACACCTGCAATATTGAAATACAGAAAACATTTCACCTCAGGAAGCTTTTGTGTGGTTGTCTTGCCACCAGCCTCAACATATTTGCCCCCACCTCACTGTCACGTCAAACTGATCCTTAGCTGGAGCCCTCAGTTGTCACTACAATGAAGAGGCTAAATCCTGCCCTCAGCAGTCATGCCTGCTACTGTCTGTGCTTTGGGAGATTCACATCTTCAGTAGTTCTGTGACCAGTGGACTTCTTTTAGTTGGAATTTAAAAGTAGGTCTTGATCTCTCTTTCTTTTGCAAATGTTGACAAACTCAGCCTTTGTCTCTACTAAAGAAGGTTTTTGCAGCTGTGGCTGCACTGGCAGAGTGCAACCCACCAAAATTCATTTCTTAAAGTCAGTCAGGAGGGGGGTTTTGCCTGTACAGCTTAATCCAGTAACAAAGTAAGGCAGCAAAAGGGTTTCCTGCCAATATGACAGCTATACTGCGCCCTTTTCTGGTGCAGTTGCACACTCCATGGATAGGATATTTTCCACAGTCCTGACCGGTGCAATTGTTCTAGCGAAGCCTCTGGCATGTAGGTCAGGTCTCACGGACACTGGGGCAGCACCCAGTAGTAGCAGCCTCTCTGCTCCACTGGGGTCTGAAGCAGAGATGCCTCCTGTTCACTTGGGATGGCAAGGGAAGGAACAAGTTCCAAATTTTTCTGATGCCACAGTCTCTTCTGGAAGAAACAGGGGACACGTCCATGCACCAAGTGAAGCTGTGATACTAGGTCCTTTTTGTCATCTTGTTCCAGCTGGCTGTGGGGACATGGATTTTAGCACATAGTGGCAACCAACATTCATACCAGGATCCCTGGAGGCCCCTGCTCCCATGGCTGGCTGGTGCAGAAGCACCTGCTGCTGCTGTCACTTCGCTGCTGCGGTGACCTGGGCTGACCTGTCCCCAGTACTGGCCAAGGTGCCCTTGCTCTGGGGTGCCACAAGCCCTCAGCACCCTGCTCAGAAGGAAAACAGCCTTCTCTTCTGTCTGTGCAATGCTGCAATTTGTGACTTCTGAGTCTGTATGATTTAAAGATTTGCAAGCTCGTGTTATCCCCAAGTAGCTGTTTTTTTCTTTATGCGTTTCACCGTAGCCAGGCAGGGTTGTGCTAGTTTGCTTTCTCTTTTCTCACAAAGTGGGCCAAATGGTGATAAGCTCCTTCGCACCTGCTTTGCCATCAAAGTCTGCTAGATATTTACCCACCCCTCAAATTATAGTTTAAGTGTTTTGTTTCATCCTTAGGTTGTTAATAGGTTTCAATCTGAAGCCTGTTCTCAGATGGCATTGCAAATGTGATTTCAATTACACACTAATGCGTTAGTGGCAATGCCAGTGGGGTGAGATTGCGTGCCAGAGGAAAAAAAAATGTTATTTACAATTAAGACATTTAATAGGTGTTGGCATATGTGGCTTGGTAATGTTGTATCTGCATGACTGCCAGTGAAAGCCGGGGTGAGCAGCAAAGGTTTCTTCCTACCTTTGACTCTCCCACTATTCAGCAGAAGGGAGCAGACAGCATAGCTGTCGGAAATCCTAAACTGATCACCCTTTGTATTGCAGAGAAGCAAGGGACCGAGGCTTTCAGCTGGCATGTGGGCTTGTTGCCTGTTTTTTCAGCTGCTTGAACGCATGCAGAAAAAAGCCACAGTAACAGAAACCAGTTATGGTGAAACTTGTCCTGGAGACAGTCTCGAGGTATTTTCCTTGATCTGACTGAATAACTTCAACCCCTTCCCTCTGCAGCGCTTCCATGAGATCATGTTCTGCAGTGTGGCTTTGCTATCACGCAGGAGGTGTTACTGATTAATTCCTAGCACAGAAGAAGTGCCAAAGCATTTTGGAAGACACACACGTACTCACATGAACTTAGACAGGAAAATTGAGGTGACAAACCCAAACTGAGCAATAGAATCACCAACAGATGTACAAATCAACTGTCATATGGTTAGTTCTGTCCAGGCATGCATGCTATACTGAGAATTTCAAGTGCATGAGGTTTATTCCAGTCACTATCTCAAATTCGTTTTCCACTAAAAGATTAGTTTTGCTAATAGGATGTATCTACACTAATATTGAGAGTGTGTTTCACTCAGTGGATCATTGGTAAAGACTGAAAATGGGAAGTCATCCTGAAGAAAGCAGTATAGTAGTGGGCCATATGGAAACAGTTGTGGGTGTTATGAACAACTGATGGGACACAAAGGTCTTTTTTTGTCTCTTCCTCTAGTAAACAGAAAAGGAATCCAGCTTCAAATCATACACTTGCTTTGTGTTAGCAATAAACAGCCATTTGTTAACAATGATCTGTTTTGATAACTCTGTTCTTTGACATTTCAGGGTTTCTTTCTTTGAAATTGTTCCTCTGTGCTACCCAAACTGCAGTTAACTCTTCTCATGTCACTAACTGAACAGGTAGGAGCTCATCTCTTCAAATTCATTTGTGCTGCTCCATATCCAGAATATTTCACAATCTCAGTTTTAACATCTGCTGCCCCAGGGTGCTTCCCAGCACATCGAGCAGCTTCTCTTTACAGCTCAGGGATAAGGAAATGTGGCTTTTCAGCCCTTGTAGCCTGCGAAGGATTGGAGGAAGAGAGGGTCAGTCTGCAAAACTGTTGACTTGAAATGAAGAGACAGTGATGTGGTAGAAGAACAGAACGGAACGAAGGAGAATCGTGTTTGTCATAGGCTGAGGCACCCAGGCGTCACGCACTAGACACATAGCACAAACCATGACCTGCCAAGGGACAATCCACAGGAAACTTAAGCAGGAGCTCCATTTCCACTGCATGTGGATTAAAAAGTAGGGATAAAAGCCAGAAAGGGCAGGCTAAAGAAAGGACACAGGGAACTGTGATGCATAAATAAGCCAGTGTGACACAGTTTCGTGTTATGGACAGCCATGTAGGTGCTTCCTTTCCTCTCTTTTTACACAGTCTAGGGTTCCAAAGGTAAAGTCTGCTATGCCAACCATAACTGAAGGCAGCAGCTTATGCTAGAAGATTGTTCAGGATTTTACAGCCTCCAGTATTAGTATTTGCCTAATAGTACTACAGAGAAAATCCAGAGATGCAATGGAGAGCTTTCTGACACCTTTCCCAGACTTACAAGGTGACCAGAGGTGGCAGGATCATCCAAGCACTCTGTGTTTTCATACTGAAGATCACACCACCGTGGTAAAATCAACAATGCTTTGCACATTCACAAACACTCACCCAATTCATGGTTTCATGAAATAGTTAAGGAATGAGGGGATTTATATTTATTTCTGGTTGAAGGGTGAAATCATGAACAGAACAACATTTACTTCCTCTGTTTATATTTCAGTTGCTGTGTTTGAAACTGAAGCTCAAGGCAGAAGGCTTTGAAACTTACCTTTGGTTGGTTATTTTAAGCATTTTGTGGGCTGCAGCGGAGTAGGAGGCTATCACTGGCAAATAAGCTTTGTATTTTTGACACAGAGTCTTGTGACATTTCAGTAAGTTGGATCCTTATGCAGCAGAAAGACTGATATGTGTGGCAGCATTTCTCATGTGTGAGCTGCTTCATCTGGAAAAGAAACTCCTTCCTTTGGTAGGAAGGCAATTTTTGCATCATCCTTTCAGGATGAGAAGAGAGCTACTGGCTCAGGTCCTGTAACATCATACAGCATGTCCAAGAGACATACCATTGATTCTGCCCAAGGATTTGGCAATCTTCAAAAATCCAAGTCAGTGTAGGTTAATCATTTAAGGACATTTTAAAATAAGAGCAGGACTGACATTGTTGGGTGAAGTTTTAACTTAGGATAACGTTTTTTTTAGGGTTTCCACGCACTTGAACATGTCACGATGAATAATTCACTTTTTCAGTGAGAGTTTCCCCTTCCTATTCCTCTCTAAAGTGCAGAAAGCCTAAAAGGGAGCCAGCTTCTGTGAATCTGCCCATGCATCTTCCCCACAAGGTCTGCAGAGGTTTCAGCCGAAAACACATATGAGAGAGAAACTCCCTAAAAAGTTCATAGTCAGTAAGTTTACAAGAAAAATATGTTGTTGTTTTCTTTTTGAACTATAAAGTCACTTGGGATCTTATGCAGGAAAGATTTTGACGCAATTACTTGTAATGTAATTAGCTATTATAAAGGGGTTTTTAAGTGGAACTTACCTGGAAAGGATTGTTGATGATGTACAAGGCAGAAGAAATCTCAAATGACTGACCTTAAAGCTGTGCCAGCTCTGTAGAGCTAAGGCAAATAGAAATTTAGGTTGGTGTCTTCACCTGAAATGAGAGGAATAGGCCAAAAAGGTGCATTTTTTAATAATCACTTTGCTGTGTCTCAGTAACACTGAATAAGGAAAGTTAGAGATGCACTTGAATTCTGGACTCTGCAGTGCGCTGGGGAACAAAGCGATGGCCACTTGTTAACCAGGGAAGTTTTGAAGTATTCGCACCCAAGCGCTACTGAAATTAAAAGCCAAGTGTACTCATTCCTAAAAGCAGAACTTGGTTTATGAACACGTGCATTTTTGGGGCTGACTAGAATTAAGCAAATTATGACAGAAGAGGGTAGCACAGTGTATTCAAAATATCACAAATATAACCCAGTGCACTATCGGATAGCTTTTATCCTGCAGAGTTCATAGCCCAGATGAAACACTTTCTTCCTGAAATCTTTCTGATTTTCTTAGGCCTTGAAAAATATGAATCAAAATATATTTTTAGCAGGTCACTAAGCAGTTTTGGGGTTTTATTCCTATCCTGTGTATTTGTTTCACATTACTTATTTTTCCTACCTTATAAAAGCTGTCAAACTTATGAATGGTGCTGGTAAAATTACTTTTGCTTCATATTGGTTCTAAAAATACCTTATTTTTAAAAATATGAAGATGGATGTGTAGTGCTTAGCTCAAGGAGTGGAAGGAGTGGCTGCATGTTCAATACTACAATTTTTGGAGTATTTCCTCATGTAATTTTCTTACTGCTTATGTTATCAGTTCTAAAGCTTGCTCAAGCCTGGATTGCTTATACCTGTAAGACAAAGCTTGCCATACTGCAGGTGTCCACCTACTGTCACCCTTAAGAAAATTCCTTATTCCTAAGATCTTCAGGAGAAGCTCCTGATGATGTCTGAGAGTCAATTAGAAGAAGAGGTGGGAAGGAGAAAGGAGATGTGTCTCTCCTGTGTGAAGTGTTTGTTGGGTATAACCCTTTCCCTGGATGCTCATTTGATGAAATCCTTTCCCCCACAACTAAAGCACTTCATCTTCACTCCAGTGCAGACACAAATTTCACCCAAGAGTTTCTTCCACTGAGGCTAATTAGCTTTGGATCATACTCACTGTGTGAAAAGATTGTCTTGGGAGACAGCAGAGAGGTAATTTCCTCTTCTAACAGCTCTTCAGAACAACTAAAACTCAAATCTCACTTTACAGTATTTGTAGTATGCTCTTTTGATCTGTTTTTAATAGTCAGCAGTGGAAGTGTTTCTACCCTTTGCTGCCATGTAGCCTACTTGCAAACTAATCGACGTGCCCTGTAACAGGTTGGGATAACGAAACTCTGCTTCTGTCTGCTCTTGTAAGAGAGATTACTCATTTGCCTTCTGACCTTACAAGTTGGTCCCCTTTTCTGCATTTCTAGAATACAAATATCTTTCCATGCAAAGATATTTTTGTTAACCTGAGGGTCACCCAAGGTGGTAAATGATCTGTTCCTTGCATACCTTTGTCTGTGAGGCAGCAGATAATAAATGGCAGGGCTGATTTCTCCCTAATGCTTGGCAATAAGCACCTCCAGTGCCTGCAGGTCTCTTCATAGGTAGCAGGCTGCTGGCACGGGGGGTTTCTGCACACCCCTCTTGGTTTGGATTCCTGACTACCCAGGAAGTAGGGAGACCACGGGGCATTAGGTTGTCCCAAAACTGTTTCAAATATTCACCTAAAATGCAAACAACATGTTGGGACAATGGAAAACAAACCCAAAAAGAGAAGCGGAAAACAGCAGCCTGCAGTGTCAGAGTTCCCAATCTGCATGGCTGCCGCAGCTCTTGAGTGTGGCCTTGACTAGATAGCCAAGGTGTCCTTTTGGCAGCAATCCCCTGCCCATGGAGTGGCTCTCCAAAATTACCTAGTAGAACAGGTAACTTAGTTTGCCACTCTGATTTCCTTTGGGAACTCTCCTACAGGTGGAATCTACCCTCTTCCTCTCTTTAGGATGGATTCTCCTCTTCCGATCTGTCTTGTCAGTCATGCTACCCCCTAGAAGGTAAATTTTGTGCTTATGAGCAAAGGGCTGTGGTGAGGCAGCCTTTTACCTCCTTCTCTGGCACCAAGCTCTGAAAATAAAAAATACAAATATAGCTAGTGGGACCTTTCTTTCTCCCCAGGCTTCTCTATTTTATAATCCTTCTGCATTTCTTCATTAGCACATTCCATCAAGTTTGAATGGTTACTGCATTTCCTGAATAATAACTGTGCTGGTTAATGGTGGTAACTACATTTCCAGGACCGTACCATGTTTATAAATCACATATCTGAACTATTCACTATGCATATCCTAACAAACTCACAGCTTTCTGTTTGTTTTGGGTTATTCAAAGACAGCACACACAATGTACAGGAATCCGGATGATGCTCTTACCAGTATCCTTTCCATGCACCATCCTCCCCCCACTGTCCGTCAGGGACTCGCTCCCGTTCCAGCATCATAGCCCTCTCTGTGCGGAGTCTGCTGATGTGGCTCCACGCTAACAACAGCCACACTTGACTGCAACAAATGCCAAATATGCCTAGTAATACTGCAGAAATACAGCACGCAGAATGTCTGCTCTGAACTCTAAAAGGCGTAATGGAGAGCGCCAAATCAGAACAATCTCCAGGTGATTGTAACAGCCAGCCAAAGCGACTGAGTGAGGAGGAAAAGCCCTATCATGATTTGTGTTGAAGTCTAACACATTTTGGTGACTTGGAATCCAACTCTAGTGCTTTGATAAAGACATTTTATAAAAGGCAGAGCAGCATTTTTTATTGCCTTTATGGTAAGGAACAAACCAAAGTATTTGAGATAGGCCATATCTTAAGTGCAAAATAAGTCACTACACAGCATATCATTGGCAGCAATGTGGCTATGTGAAGATTTTTTTACAATACATTTTAAGATGTCATAGGTACAGGTTATAAATATGATGTTCTGACTTCCTACGCATTTTTCATATATTTCCCATATCATTATTTTATCAGAAGATCGGGTGTCAGGTAGCTGTTCATAGATGAGACAATCCTGGGCTCTTTAACCCTTTGCTGTTGTTCTTTCAACCTCCAATGAAAACCCTCCTGCACTTCCCAGCTCTCCCAGCATTCCAGTTCACTGCAGGAAAAATAGTGACATTATCAATTGCTTCCTGCTCTGGGACATTTTCTCCTCCACTACAATTCCATGGACCTCAGTGGAAGAACAACTCAGCACTCGGGGGGTTACCCAAAGTCGCCTAAGCCAGTCGTGATGTTTCCACAGATCTCAGCAATAGCCTTTCTGTTTAGAGCTGTGGAATTTGGGTCTTACCCTTAAGACCAGACTGCAAACTGCTGTGGGTCAATAGACATAGTTCATACCATCGGCTTGTGCAGATGTGCTCAGGGAAGTCAGGACATCTCCTCGTGCAAGTCACAGACTGAGCTTACGAAGGGGAGAATGGAGACTTTCTGCCACTGAAATTTTTTTAACATGTCCACAGAAGCCGCAGAGAGAGAAGTATTCACTCACAACTTCTGCCTAAAATCACTGTCAAATGCTGTAGGACTCTTGAGGTCTTCAGCCGAGACGGTGCCCACGCACACCCCCCTCCTCTCCTCCTTCCCCGAGCGCCCGCGGGAGGCTTGTGTCTGCGCTTGGCCTGGGGGAGCTGGGCAGGATGCCTGTGCTCCATCACTAACAGGTTCTCTAAAGACAGTGTAAGGTACCCACACACATTTTTTGTAATTTATTTTTGCAGTTTTCCACACATAACGGTTCACCTACAGCAGCACACACTTTCCTCACCTGCTGTGGTTTGGAGGTCCAAGCAATGCCTCAGTTTGGAGGCAGACAGAGTCTGGCTGTTGTACTGCTTTATTGGAACCTTTTACTTCTAAGAAAGTAATGTATCTGTCTCATGAGATTTAAGGGGTGGGCAGGTGTAAGGTAGGAGGCAGAAGGTGTTGTCTAGCAGAGGAATAGGCTGCGTTCTTGATCATAAACCTGAAAACAGAGTTGTAAATAAGAATTTTTAAAAAATAAGTTGAGATAAAACCAAAGATATATATGAAATATTCTCTTAACTAAGCTGTCTTCTAAACTTTTTTTCTGAGACATCTCTTAGCCGTTACAGCCACAGGCTAATCAACAGATCCAGGATACTACACTGGGGGCTCTCCACACACAGCCTCTGTGTTGGAGTTTCTCTAATACTTAGGAGTTGTCAGGATGATAATGTGTACAAATTGTGTGTCAAAACAAGTCTAGGACCTCTACTTTCTTATTAATCCATTTAGGGAAATGTATTGTATTTGCAGCCTGGGTTGGCTGCAAATGTGCTGGAGACATTACAACGGCTATAATGAATATGCTTGTAATATTTTTCAAGCCTGTCGAGGTTGGACTGTGCAAAGCTTTTCTTCATAGCAGAGGTGACCTTTTACAACAGCCGTATTCTCCTGCTAATTACATTGCAGTCTCTTTCTGTCCTAGGCAGAATGATTTGTAATGTGAACATCTCCTTCTTTTTGTAGGAAAATGCAATTTACATACTATGAAAGGCAATACTTGTGCAACATTTTGGTCTCACAAATACACTTACAAGAAAGACACGTAGCCAGCTCTCTATCTCCCTTAACATTAAAAACATGAAAATGTGACTTAGCACCTTCTTTTCTTTCTCCGGCTTTTGTCAGTTGTTGGCAGGATCACATTAGGTCAGAACCCCAAATTCAAAGAAACGCTGTTCTCACAGAGTCTTTCTGGGTTCCATGCTGAAGTAGCATAATTCCCCATAGCTATAAATCCATGATTTATTACAGCAAATTTAACTGTTGTGGACATTTTTGGCCAACCTTTCATGGACCACCTCCAGCAGGAATAAGAGAGACAGGAGGTGGGGAAAAGACGAGAGTCATAGAGGAGTTCCATAACGAAGAGAGGATGTGAAGATAGAGTTGTTTCATGTAGAGAAGGGTTAAAAAGGAGAGGGCAAGGGGATTGCAGACAGAATAAAAAACGATTTAGGGACCATGTTTCAGACTTCTCCTGTTTGAATTTTGTCATAAATCAAGAAAAAAATGATTTTTTCTTGATTACTTACCCAGTAAACCAGATAGGCAGCAGCTGTGAAACTGAGATTAGTATTTTTCACATGGGGCAAAACTAACCTGTGGGATGCCAATCCTGCAAGAAAAAATATCCTGAGACCATGAGTTCAGTAGGACTCGTGAGAGGATGGGACTTTTTGGGTGGAGTTACACTGTACTCCTAACAACGTCAGCTGAAATAATGGGAAATACGTGTGCTCTAGGGTTCAATCAAACAGGTGATGTGGAGGGATGGATGCTAATCAGCATCAGTAAAGCACTGATGCACATTCTCAGCTTTAAACATCTACTTAAATGCACTCAGCAAATCACTTTGTAAGCAGATGTAGAGCACTGAAGATGTGCTCAAGTCAGTTAAGTTGAAGCTTCATTATTTGACATTTTGAGTACGTCCTGGGCAGTTCTTCGTAGTGTGAGGCCTGGAAATGAAACAAGCTGAGGGGTAATGTCAGTAGCAAGCACACTATCCATGAAATTAGAAACTATGCAATACAGCAGAAATCACATTAAGCATAACATAACATCTGAAAGCAATCCTTCCATTGCCATTGCCCTGGATTCAGCTGATGAAACGTCCAGTTTGCTAATACGTATGGTTATTGTCAGCAATCAGGGCACATTACTACATGGGAGATAAATAATGGATGACTTACAAAATACTAATTTGTGTGATTACAATATAAATTATTTTGTGCTATACTCACTTTCCTTCTTTCTTGTGAACCTGAGGCTCAGTTCAAGTCATTCTTGGGATCCATGGCAAATACCTAAGGCTTCTTCACATTGAAATACATGCTGAGGAGGGAAAGTGAAAAGAAAAATGAAAACCACAATAAAATAGGCCCTTGGTTGAGATTAATAATAAACCATTCTGACACAGTCTTATACCTTATGTGTTATCCACAGTTGTTTTGCCTTTCACATCCAGGTGTATTTTGACTCCTTCTTATTCAGCTTTTCTCTTTCTTAGGCTTTGGATTCTTATAATCTTCCTTAGTGCTGAACAGCAAAAATTTTTCCTGCAAGCCTGGAGGATCTTCTCTGTTCCCTTTCATCCATCTCTATTATCTGCAGCAGAAGTAGCAGTGATTCTAATTATGGAACTTCTGTAGTCATTAACATTTTATAAATGATCTTGTTTCTTCTTTGAGATGGTCCTATTCCAGCAGCAGTTAGTCTTGCATTTCCCTCTATTACTGGCAAATTGTTAAGTATTTGGCATTCTGCACCCGGTGGAATTGCAAAGAACCTCCCTCCCCCCATTGGTACATCCATGGGCACTACTTTTCTGCTGATCTCTTTTTTAAATGTAGCTTGTTCATGTTTGTGTGCAGCATACAAGCAGGCAGGAAAATGCCAGAATGTTAGTATCTAAGTGACAAGAGAAGCCATAATTATTTCTATATTTGCTCTTCAGTGCCTTTCACCCCAGAGTTTTACAAATATTAAAAAAGGCCCACAGAAACCCAAACGCTGATCAGGCAGTCGTTAGCGGTCATTTTGGGTAGCAATTTCACCGTACCAGATGCATTGTACTTATTTTGGGTCATAAATAAAAAAGATAGTATAATTTCTTCAGTTGAAACACAGAAAAAAACACAGGAGATTTAAATACTTTCCTAAACCTCATGCTGAATGGGGTAAAAAGAATGAAAGACAGATAAGAAAGGCAGAACATGATTATGCTGGTTGTTGCCAGTATATAGCGGCATCCACACTAAAATTTACAATAAGGTCTCTGGTGACTTTGAGTGACTTCCCCTGAAGCAGAGGAAACAATTTTGAGACTACAAACTATCTGGAAGTGAGACCAGCCTGACTGAACTTGTTATGCAGTTCTGCACGCTGAAATGCACTCATTTTGCTGGTAATGCAATAGGATGCGGTATCTTGTCAGTTAAAGATTCTTCTTGGGGCACTCTGTCCAAAATTAAAAAAAAAACAAACCACACACACAAAAAACATCTACTAGTATCAGGGGTCAAAAATCACTGTGAAATAAAATATACAGGTTTTTTCACCTTGCATGCAATGACCCCAGAAGGCAGTGATAGGTGGGAATGGAATATCCACACCACAGGTGAAGGTTTTTCCATGACTGCAAGCTGCTGAACACTAATTCTGCTGGTATTCAATGATGACAGCATGTGATGAACAGAAGACTCTGCTGTTTAAGGGTGATTTGTTTAAGATCCTCCCTGATTAGCCATAAAATATGACAAAGTTATGTTTGATAAGATATATAGGAGATAAGGATGTAGTGAGATAAAAAGGTACAGCTTGGCTCAGTGCTAACATACAGTGATCAGATAGAATGTCTTTATCTAGGTGTTGTCTTTACTGAGAAATAATATCTGTTGGAGCAGTTGTATGATCCTCTACAAGATCAAGGCAGCTGTTTTTTAAGCAAAAAGACTTTAATCAATCCTGCTGCTTAGGGTGTTACACCGTTAGCAGTAAGACATCTGGCAGTTCAGTTGGGTGAAGTAGGTTGTATAGATTGACTGAAGCGGAAACAGCGTGTTTTCTTATCATTATGTGTATTATGGACTGCCAGAGGAGAGCAGGGTCAGAACTCTTTAAAATACATAGCATTAACTTAGATGAAGTAGTGAGTATTATTATTATTATTCTTGTTTTACATACACTGAAACACAGAAATCAGGGGTCCCACTTCATCCCAATGTATCCTTCTGAAAGCCAGAGCTGTAGTGTGGGGGATCTCTCTGTAGTGTTTCTGCAGTTCATGGGAAGAGACTGGCCTAAGGGATCCACATCTGGATCTTGTCCAGACAGCAAAAACATTCTTATTTTTAAAGTAATTTTCAAGTAAATCTTTACACTCCTAAAATACTGAAATGGATGCAGGCTATCTGTGAATATCTGTTTGGATGCTGTTTTGGGCTGAGCTCTGTTGCGTTTATCTCGGCAAAGTCAACTTGCACTCCCAACATTTGCTTTGTTAGCATTTCATGTCCTCCCTTTCTGTAGCCTTAATTGCAGTAATAAGTTCTGCATGCTTCTGCCTTTGGACTGTTATCTTCAGCTGATGCCCTGTTTGCTTTGTCAGACGCAAAAGTATCATTCAAAAAACCGTCTCCCACAGATACTCTTTCTATGACCTTGTTTTGCACAGTGATTATATGGGTAGCATTTAAATGCTGGGATGACAAAAACTATTCTAAGTTCCTGGTTAACGAAACCAAGTGTCTTTTCTCCTGTTTGACTGGCGAGAACTTATCTCAAGCTTAGTCATGCAGTGGTCTTAGCTCCTTGCAGATTTAAAGCTGTGTTTTGATTCTTTCATCCATTTCACGCAAGCCTTCCAGGCATGATACTGCTTCTCTGCTTGCAACCTTCCTTGTTCATCCAAACAATCTGGAAAAGAGCATAAGATAAGCTTTTGGATGGGAAAAAGAAACCAAGAAAATACTTTTCAGTTCCGATGTACAATCTTGTGCCCTGGAGAGTATATATGTTTTTCCAATTAGTGTTTCTGAAATTCCTTTAAATGCACTAGCTGTGCCCTCTACAGTGATTAAAGGCTTCAGCAGATAGGGGCTGAGAGGCCTTATAACCTTCCAGTCTCCTGTAAACGCATTTCTTACTGATTTGCCCTTCTTTTCTTCATGCATTTGGTGGTGGTGGTGGTTTAATTCTCTCTATAAAGTCAAACCTGGAGAAATGCTGTTAGTGGGGGAAAGAGTAAGCAAACAGCAAGTCTTATATTTATTTCTGATTAAGTGCTGGCTTATTCCTAGAGGTATCTGAAAGAGCCAGAGCCTGGCCTCAGTCTAGAGCTTTATATTTTAGCTCTCTGTAAGCAATACTCAGTTTGTTTTATATTTTGAAATGGAAATTATAATATCCAAGCCAGGTTTAAATTGACACTGAAGAGTTATTTCTTTTAGGGAGTTACTACATGAAACAGCTATAAGATATTTCCAAGGTGTTGTATACATAGTTAATCAGAAAAAAATTGCTTCATATTTGTGCTGTTTATTTGCATTAGGTGGTATGGGGCCTAGATTTATGTTTTGAAGCTTTGGGGAACTACATGTTGCGTTGCTGAAAGCTTTAGACTGCTCTGTGAAAGGAAAGCAGTTGAAGGAATATATGCTGCTGCCTGAATTATTACACATCTCTGAATATCAAGGCCCCAGCTGTATTTCCCCCCTGCCTGTAACTGCAATAAAAGGTACTTGTAATTTTAATTACTTAGAGCAAAATTCAAGTGATTTGTTAATATCAACAGAACACTAGGACAGAATTATAGCAATGTTTTATGTACACTTGGGGATATGCTGATGGAAATATTATGCAGGATATAAATCTGCTTTCCCACTGCTTCACAGTTCAGTGGAAATTTAACCTGAGATCCCGACCTATATCTGCTGGGAGTGGGAGAGGAAAGAGGAGCACAAACAGCCACCCCAGGGGGAAGGTTTCATTGTTCTGGATCTCAGGAGAATGACTCTGCCATCCGTGCAGAGGCTGGAGCCTGCCTAATGGATGTTCAGTACAGTCAAGAGGGAGATGGATAGGCTGTCACTTGCTCTCAGGCCCCTTATCCAGCCATCATCCAGGCATCTGTCCAGTTCCTAGCAGAGATCAGAGCCTCATCCTACTGTAAGTGACACCAGAAGCTGATGTTCCCCCGGGTTTGTGCCAGACCATAGGGTACCAGCCGGGGAGCCTCGGATGAAGTGCCAGTCTTCTCACCACTGTTCCTACTTCATATCCATGTGCCGTCCAGCAAACACTCCTGTGGCTGCATCTGACAGGTTTGCTTTGTGTGAAGGGAGGGATACAAACCAGATGGATTCTCCAAAGAATTTGTCCTGGTGGCTGTAGTGAAAGGATCAAACTGCAGCTAAAGAACAAGTTGAAGGTCTCTTTGCACAAGGATACACATTAAACTCAAACAACACATTATAGGACAAGGAGCCTCCCTGTAACAGAAATCTGTGCTTTTAGTAGCCTATTAGTTACTCCAGCTGAAGGTAACAGGGTCTGCTGAGTTCCCACACTATCCAAAACACACACGGACATTCCTCACAATAGGCAGGTGCTTCAGTTTTTCTGAATTAACCCAATATTCTTCTTATTTTTGATTCCAAGCATGGAATTGTGTTCTGATGCTTTCCTGAATTATTGTCTGTCTGTCTTTGCCTTATCTTGTGTGGTGGTCCTCTCTTTCCTTCTCTATCTTGGATATTTCTGCCTAATGCTTTGCTCTCTTTTAGCTTTCCTGTGGATTCATAGCTTACTGTGACCCTTTCTCCTTCTACCCTATAAGCTAATATTTTTAATTTGTCTACTTTTAAAATTTAGTTGCCTTTTTAGCTGTTTTTTTTATTTCTGTTTTATCAGCAATGACAGTTCCAGTGTTGAGTGCATTGAGTGCAATGGCAAAGTTCCCATTAGTTCAAAAGAAAATAAACTGAGTCATGGGAATGTAAAACTATGTGCGTAATCTTATTACAGATATCCCTGGTACTGTTAATTAATGATCCAGATTCATTCCCCAAAAGCATTAACCAAATCCAGTCTAGAAGTGGAGGGATTAGTGATAAGCAGCAAAAGGTCTTTATGAAGAGCTGTCTTCTTATTGTGTATCTAACACAGGGCTTATAGCACAGAATGATGCACCTTCACTACTCACAGCCACTGTCGCATAAATGTGAAACTTAAAGTTTCTACTCCAGCTTTTTAAAAAAATGTCATGCCTATTTTAACAAAATCTGTGCAGATTTAGCAATTATTGGCTAGCAAGAGACAGCAAAAACCCGTTATCACAGAATGGTTGAGGTTGGAAGGGACCTCTGGAGATCATCTAGTCCATGCTCCCTGCCTGCTTTCTTTCATACTCCAAGAGAAAACCAAACAAGATCCACTGAGGGACATTCCTGCCCCAAGGAAGACTGCAGAAATCTCTGCTCTTTGCAACAGTGTGTAAATTGTGAACTCCTAAAAGTTGGAGGAGTCAAGCTGAGAAAAGTACAAGTTGTGTATCATACAGAACCTCCACAAACAGTGCACATACCTTGTGCCTGAGTGGGTGGGGGGAAAAGAAGCTATCTGTAGTAAATTCTTGACTTCAGAAAAGCATTTGACACCGTCTCCCACAGTATCCTCGCGGCTAAACTGAGGAAGTGTGATCTGGATGATCGGGTGGTGAGATGGATTGTGAACTGGCTGGAGAAAAGAAGCCAGAGAGTTGTGGTGAATGGGATGGAGTCTAGTTGGAGGCCTGTATCTAGTGGAGTCCCCCAGGGTTCGGTATTGGGACCTGT
>VZTO01003501.1:75954-87405 GCA_013400615.1 Syrrhaptes paradoxus | reverse complement strand
AAAAACTTCTTTCCAGTGAGGGTGACAGAGCACTGGAACAGGCCCAGAGAGGTGGTGGAGTCTCCTTCTCTGGAGACATTCAAAGCCCGCCTGGATGCGTTCCTGTGTGATCTGATCTGGGTGTTCCTGCTCCGGCAGGGGGATGGGACTGGATGATCTTTCGAGGTCCCTTCCAATCCCTAACATTCTGTGATTCTGTGAGTCTGTGAAATTCATGTGTATATTCCCAGCTAAAAATGGAGAAAAGCATGAGAGTGACTAAGAGAAACCATTGCTTTCTCCCTGCCCTTTTCCTGACTTCCTTCACAAACCCTCAGGCTGCGGTTCCCTGTACCTGCTGAAATCAAAGGCAATCTATTAGACCATCTCATCAGTATCTGGTCTGTATGTATGAAATTTTTTAGAGCTAAGCTGATATTCACTTAGTTTCCAACCTGAAGAATTACAAAACCCCACATGGTTTTTGCTTATTTTAGACTAAATAAATTCATCAAATAGAGAACATAATGTTACAACTCTGCCTTGTTTATTCAAAGTATTCCTGTTGGAAGAGACTTCCAGTTTTCCTCAGTCTCATGACTGTTTTTGAGAGCTACTACAAACATAATGCTACAGTCTAAGGAAAAGACTGAATTCAGTGCAAGATACTTGGGGTAGCTTATACTCTTTGCTGGCTGTGCGTTCATCTGACATGGCTGCACTGAAATCTGTGGAATTATTTTTGTTTTACATTGTTATGAATCTCCTGACTGTACCCGTGGTCCTTCATATAAAGGACCTCGTTCCATTCATATAAAGTACCTCTTTCCAAAGGGACAGAGCAGCCCTCCTAACTTTCCAGCTACAACCTTGAGCTCATTTCCCATCTTTAACCCTGCTCTCTTCATCAAAACTCCCATGGCCTTGAAGCAGCCCACCTTTCCCCGTGGTGTTTCCCATGAATAGGAGGCAATATACCTTTGCTGCAGGTGTTCATCTGACACTGTGTCGCTCAGCAATGCGCTTTAAAATCATTCACTCCATAAAGAGATATAAGATATACATTATGAATAAATTTATGAACACCTAGAATATTAGGTAATTTTTGGTTTACAACATGCTGTTTTCACTGTCATTTCAAAAACTTGTATTTAGTGTACAACCCAAAGAGTTAAATTATTCTTGCAGTAGTGGCAAACACCAGTAACAATACACTTACCCTCTGCGCTGGTAATAAACACATCCTCTTTATTAGGAAAGGGTGATAACTTACAAATAGTAAGGCTGTTAGATATGCTCCAAGTGTTTAATAGCAATAATGCCTGGCTGTTCTTAAGGCTTTTCATCACAGGATCTCAAAAGCATATTAAGGACTAAGTTATGTCCCAGGGTACTGATGAACATCTTGTGGCAGAAACTTAACTCCCGCCCTGCGTTACAGTAATGGCAGAGCCCGAAATGGAGTGGGAGGATCGCGCTGCCACTCCTCCCAGCACACACCCCTAGGTACTTTTAGATTTTATTATAGGCATTTTCACCCTGGTGTTCCCTCCCTTTTCCTTTTCCCAGCATCTGAAGACAGATATCCTTCTGGGAAGCTGGCTTATATTGCTGTCTCATATTATAATAAAATGTCTGGGGCTCAGCTGTATTAATATCTCCCTAGTAGCAGTCGAAAGAAGCAAGAGGAGAAGCCCTAAAAAAAAAGAGAGAAGTAGCCAGGGGGCTCAAGAAGAAGTAATTAGCCTCTCTAAGAGTGGGAGACTGGAATGATTAGGATTGCAGGGTAGGGAGGTTATAATTACAAAGCACTTGGTGCTGAAAGTTTCATCCTGTATAATGCCTTTTAAATAAAATCTAGGCTTGAAGGAGGCACTCTATGTGCCACACTGAGTGGTCTTTCTGAGGGCAATCAGCACAGGGGCGCACTGTAAGCATTTCAGTGAGAGGTCCCAGGAAAATTAACCTGTTGCTTCCAGGGATCTGACTTGCTGCTTCCCGAGGATTAACCCAGAAGCCCACGCTGTGGGACCTCACTTGGAGCTCAAGTAGGGAGCAGGGCAGACTTGGAAAATTCGGAGAGAAGCTCTGCTTCGAGCATTATTATTCATTCTCATCTTGAATGAGAATGGGCATAACACCAACAGTGTGCACAGGCAGAAACATATAATCACAGAGCAAAGGGTCGGAGAGCTAGAGAGGTGCATAGCTTCTGGACAGCTGCAGCAAAGTTACTTTGAAGCTGTAAATTGTGTAAATCCCAGTACTAGCTATCAAGGGATTTGGTGGAAATGAACAATAAATCTAAAAAAAAAAAAACAAAAAAACAAACCAAACTAAAAAACAATTGAATGTTTTTTTCTGCTTGTCTGTGTAACTTTATAAGTGGATGTGGAATTCAGTTCATGTTACCAACTTTTTAGTATTAGAACTGGGAGAAATTTGACAAAAGAAAGACACGAAAGAGAAAAGGAAAAGACAACACAAAGAAAAAGGAACAAAAGTAAAACTAACATAAAAAGTAAAAAGAAAGACAAAAGTGGAGAGTATGCAGAGAACAGGAAAAATGTAATTATTGAGTGTGTTTAAAATCAGTCTTCCTGGTAAACAGGCAACAGAGGAATCAGTCTGGACCTGCTGGCTCTTATGCATCTTTGGATTTTAGATAGGCAGCAATTTTATTCCTGGCAAATATCTGGCAAGTTTTTTAGGTAGGCTGAAACTCTCCAGTCCACAGGCCACTGGGAGTGCTTATACCCTACCTAGTCTATGGTTCAAGCAGCTGGCAGTAAAGCTTAAATTTGAGAGAGGCTGTGAATTTCATCCCAGAGCACTGTCCGTAAAAAGGGTGACTTGATATACACAATATGTTTGCTCAGAAGTGTCTTTACTGTTAATTTCTGAAAGATCTTTGAATGTCCCTTTCTCATCTCATTTTTAATTTTTTTCCTCCTGATACTACTTGGGAGGGCAGTGCAGAGTTCTGTAAATATCCAGGTGAGAAGGAGGAAAAAAAAGTCATTCTCTCTTCAGTTCTTATGGTCTCTGCTTGTGTGCCTGAGGCAGGGAGCGTATGCTTATTTGTCTGCTCTTAAAGAACCTTTTACTTGAGGACAAAATCTTTCCTCACAGATTGTACTTCTTTTCTTTCTGAGCAGAGTCTGAGCAATAGATTTTTTAAATTCAGGTTTTAGGTTTTAGATTTTTTTAGGTCTGTGTTCATATGTTCTAACTTCAGANGATTTTTTTTTTTTTTTTTTTTTTTTTTTTTCCCCACAATGCTGGAAGTATGACCTGCTGCCAAACACGATCTCCTGGCTTTTGTGTCTTAACTACCTAAGCTGGGATGTTACAGCAGTAGAGCTTTAGCATAGCTTACACACTGTTTCTGATGGCAGCAAACATGTACAACTACATTTAAATGCACTTCACATCCAGCGCCGTACAAAGACAACTGCCAGGAGTGGGATAGTGGTGAAGAATGTGGAAGTGATGCTCAGCTATTTGAATACCATGTGTATCCTAGGTAATGAGAGGGTTAAAACCAGTTGTTTCTGAGTTGTTGATATTGATGGCGTAATGATGTATTTTGTATGATTTGGGGTCATTAAGGTCTCACATCGTTAGACAGCATTTAATATGCAAATATGCAAGGAAAAGCAAATGCCTGATAAACCCAGGAGTCATTAGAAAAACTGCCAGGCTGTCAGGATCCCAGAACGTTACTTTCTCGTCTCCAGCCACAACCACACAGGGAATTGCTAGCTTTGGGAATCGGCATTTGAAATGGCTAAAAAGTGACAAGAGACAGGAGGAGGGTTGGTGGAGTTGTCAGGAGCAGCTTCTACCAGGCAAAGCTGTCAAGCTTGCTGCAGTTCCGAGGGAATGACAAACAGCAGGAAGACAAAGGGGCATCTCGAGTGTTTTCTCAAGTGTTTTACTCATTTGCAGTTTCTCCTTTTTTCGTACGACTAGTATCAGGAAATGCTGTGTATTTACGTAGTCTGATTGTGGTATTCATTATAGATCACAGCTCCTAAAGGCAAACCTTGCAGGTGGCCGGACCAATTGCAGTCGCCACGTGATGGGTTGTTCCTGAGCCACCTGGTCCAAAAGCGAGCAGCTCCCGTATCCTGCAGCTGTGGGGAGGCAAAGGTGCAGAGCCCATCTGTTGAAGGAGGGATGTGGGCATTGTGTAATTGTGACAAGAGCCATGCGAATTTGCATTTCATATATGGGCCATTCCCTTTAAACACCTGTTCTCAATCTACTGTTGGTTTTAGGAAACCCAGTGGCCTTCAGGAAATGAATAGTCGCTGTCACATCTGTCCTGTGTGTCCATTTCTGGGGAACTACTGCCCTGGGATAATACCAGTGCTCATTTCCCCCGTGTTGCCGAAGACAATGGAGACTGAGTGTCTTTGGGATGCCCTTGACCTCTGACAGTGTCAGGGAGGTTTGAAGCAGCTTGGCAAACATCCGATTCCCTTGTAAATGTAAGGCTTTGTTCACAAAACTTCACAGTCCCATACCTGCCCATGGGCACTGAATTACGTTTTCTTTAAAATTCAAAGTAACATAAAAAGTGACAAAATGTTTCCCTTCTACAACATGGTTAAGACATTAGTGTCAAAATCCTAAAGCACTAGTCCGAAAATTAAAGTTATGTAGTCCAGTGCTGAAACTCTGAGAGTTACCCTAGCTTTTTTTGTTACATTTTGTGGAATTCACCAGTATTATTTGAAATGCAGCTGTTCTTTATGCACAAAAACAGGAGAGCTTCTCAGAAAATATTGGAAACAGTTAATATTTTATGAGATTTGGAAATAAAATTCATCAGTGCTGTCTCCTCCAGCAATGCTTACAGCAGTTATAAACAGAAGGTTAAAAAAACTGTGGGGAAGATATTTTCACCAGGACTTTGCATCTGTGTCTAGGACCTGTTAGATATATGGTTATATATACAATCTGCAGACTTTAGTCACACCTCAATTTGACCGTTTTCTGTAGCAGTGTACATCTGATCACATTTGAAGGGAAGACGTTCAGATTTAGCAGTAATTCTATAGCAGTCTCTGATCAGAGCAGTCTGGCAAATACCTCTGATCAGACAGGTTTTAATCCTTCCTCTTCCCTTTGCTGCCTTGTTCTATGAATTCAAGGAGTGCTACTGAAAGAAACTGGATTGTTTTGGAATAGGGAAGACTGGAAAGATGTTGTGCTTACAGCTAGGCTAATATTGCAGAGAAAGCCTGTGTGTGAATTTGTTCTGAGTGGAGGTTGTGAATGTAGGAAGCATACAAACATAGCAGTGGTCACCAGACAGCACAGCTAAACGCGGATTTCAGAATAATTGCAGGACAGCAAGCATCACTTCCAAAATAGCTATTATTTGTGTTGGAAATGTGCTTTTGACATCTANTCCTGGCTTTTGTGTCTTAACTACCTAAGCTGGGATGTTACAGCAGTAGAGCTTTAGCATAGCTTACACACTGTTTCTGATGGCAGCAAACATGTACAACTACATTTAAATGCACTTCACATCCAGCGCCGTACAAAGACAACTGCCAGGAGTGGGATAGTGGTGAAGAATGTGGAAGTGATGCTCAGCTATTTGAATACCATGTGTATCCTAGGTAATGAGAGGGTTAAAACCAGTTGTTTCTGAGTTGTTGATATTGATGGCATAATGATGTATTTTGTATGATTTGGGGTCATTAAGGTCTCACATCGTTAGACAGCATTTAATATGCAAATATGCAAGGAAAAGCAAATGCCTGATAAACCCAGGAGTCATTAGAAAAACTGCCAGGCTGTCAGGATCCCAGAACGTTACTTTCTCGTCTCCAGCCACAACCACACAGGGAATTGCTAGCTTTGGGAATCGGCATTTGAAATGGCTAAAAAGTGACAAGAGACAGGAGGAGGGTTGGTGGAGTTGTCAGGAGCAGCTTCTACCAGGCAAAGCTGTCAAGCTTGCTGCAGTTCCGAGGGAATGACAAACAGCAGGAAGACAAAGGGGCATCTCGAGTGTTTTCTCAAGTGTTTTACTCATTTGCAGTTTCTCCTTTTTTCGTACGACTAGTATCAGGAAATGCTGTGTATTTACGTAGTCTGATTGTGGTATTCATTATAGATCACAGCTCCTAAAGGCAAACCTTGCAGGTGGCCGGACCAATTGCAGTCGCCACGTGATGGGTTGTTCCTGAGCCACCTGGTCCAAAAGCGAGCAGCTCCCGTATCCTGCAGCTGTGGGGAGGCAAAGGTGCAGAGCCCATCTGTTGAAGGAGGGATGTGGGCATTGTGTAATTGTGACAAGAGCCATGCGAATTTGCATTTCATATATGGGCCATTCCCTTTAAACACCTGTTCTCAATCTACTGTTGGTTTTAGGAAACCCAGTGGCCTTCAGGAAATGAATAGTCGCTGTCACATCTGTCCTGTGTGTCCATTTCTGGGGAACTACTGCCCTGGGATAATACCAGTGCTCATTTCCCCCGTGTTGCCGAAGACAATGGAGACTGAGTGTCTTTGGGATGCCCTTGACCTCTGACAGTGTCAGGGAGGTTTGAAGCAGCTTGGCAAACATCCGATTCCCTTGTAAATGTAAGGCTTTGTTCACAAAACTTCACAGTCCCATACCTGCCCATGGGCACTGAATTACGTTTTCTTTAAAATTCAAAGTAACATAAAAAGTGACAAAATGTTTCCCTTCTACAACATGGTTAAGACATTAGTGTCAAAATCCTAAAGCACTAGTCCGAAAATTAAAGTTATGTAGTCCAGTGCTGAAACTCTGAGAGTTACCCTAGCTTTTTTTGTTACATTTTGTGGAATTCACCAGTATTATTTGAAATGCAGCTGTTCTTTATGCACAAAAACAGGAGAGCTTCTCAGAAAATATTGGAAACAGTTAATATTTTATGAGATTTGGAAATAAAATTCATCAGTGCTGTCTCCTCCAGCAATGCTTACAGCAGTTATAAACAGAAGGTTAAAAAAACTGTGGGGAAGATATTCTCACCAGGACTTTGCATCTGTGTCTAGGACCTGTTAGATATATGGTTATATACACAATCTGCAGACTTTAGTCACACCTCAATTTGACCGTTTTCTGTAGCAGTGTACATCTGATCACATTTGAAGGGAAGACGTTCAGATTTAGCAGTAATTCTATAGCAGTCTCTGACCAGAGCAGTCTGGCAAATACCTCTGATCAGACAGGTTTTAATCCTTCCTCTTCCCTTTGCTGCCTTGTTCTATGAATTCAAGGAGTGCTACTGAAAGTAACTGGATTGTTTTGGAATAGGGAGGACTGGAAAGATGTTGTGCTTACAGATAGGCTAATATTGCAGAGAAAGCCTGTGTGTGAATTTGACAAAAATGTGAATTTGTTCTGAGTGGAGGTTGTGAATGTAGGAAGCATACAAACATAGCAGTGGTCACCAGACAGCACAGCTAAACGCGGATTTCAGAATAATTGCAGGACAGCAAGCATCACTTCCAAAATAGCTATTATTTGTGTTGGAAATGTGCTTTTGACATCTATGTTTTTAGTTACAAAATAAAAAGAGATTAGAAAGTTATTAGACAGTAGCCAAAACAAGCTCCTCACAAAGAGACTGAAAATTATTTGTTAAGAATATTCACCAAATAACTTCAAATAAACTGGAGGAAAGGGTGATCTGTTCCTGACAGATTGTGGGCAGTGTAGGTTTCATGCATGTATTTAACTCCTGGCAGATGAATTAATTCTGGCATGAGATGGAGCCTATTAGGAAATTGGCTACACAAGGAAAAGTCCACACTCCATTTCCTTTAGGGTCGCTAAGCGCAACAATTATTGCCCTCAGTGGAAGGCAAGCAGTTAAATTAATAAATGTCCTATTAATGAGTACACTAAATACAAAAATATCTGAACTGGAAAAAAACAACTGTGCATGCTACCAGCTGGGTGCATGTTTCACGTTGTTTAAGCAAGCTAGCTAACAGGATAGAAGTCAAAGGTTATAGCACACATGACTATGAGAATTTAGTTCTGTCTTGAATCTGCCTTTCTATGCTGACAAGAAATGTTTCAGAGAAGTGGCAATGATATATGAGCTTAAAAGCAATATGATAGCTAGGTGCTAGCATACATGTCTATGTATAAAATAAACCAAGCCAACAACTATAAATTCTTCATCTAAAATGAAAAAGGGTAACCGACTGCAACAAAACCAGTTCCATCAAACTATCGTGCAGAAGTCTAGCTGGGCAATTTCTATCTCATCCAGGATTTTTAACCTGACCCTGCCTTGTTCACATGATGCATTCTTGCTTGGGGTTGGAAATGAAAGTCAGCTTTCTCCAGTTTTCAAGCTTTGAGAGTTTCCTCTCCACATTTGTAAGCTGTCTGCAGCCCAGACGTCCACCAGCATCTCCTCCATTGCCTCTTGAATACTGGAGTGGTGTTGTAAGGGAGAAAAGCCATAAACTTGGCTTGAAATTTTGCCCTGCGTGAATCAGTTTTGCATTGTTTATACTGTAAGGTGCTGACTGTAAATTAAATTAAATGTAATCCAGCAGCAAATGCGTTAAGGTTTAGGGAACTGGGGAGGCTGCAGCATGATACAAGTTACAGAGAGTGACAAGCCTCCTGCCAAATGCAGCTCCACTATAGAGCCCCTGGAATACAGTCCCCAGGCACGCTAATCTTCAATAAATAAACATGACTTTTTGTTGTTGTGATATGAATGAGAAATTTTCATGCATAGTGTCAGACAGGGGCCTAGCGTGCATCTCTGGCTGTAAGTATGTGCGCCTGTAATCAGAGACTTGGTGGGGTTACAGTGCTCTGGGACCAGGGTCAAGCAGAGCCCTGTCAGGCTGCATCAAGCCCCATCAGCTATACTCCACACACGCACTGGACAAAAGATCTCCAGAAGCCCACAAGTGGCTGGGTGTCTTATGCCCAATTTGAAACCGGTCTTCGTTGGATGCTAATTGTCCTTGGTGCCTTTGAAAGCTGCTCTGGGGTGACTAAAGAACACTGAGGAGCCTTGAGTGCTGTGGTTGTTCAAGGCATCATCAGAGGAGGAAGGAGGACAGAAGGTTTGGAGGCTTAGATGCTTTCTAACTCTCTCGCAGCAGCAGCTGGCAGCGGTGTGCCGGTCTCTGCTGAGAAGTGCACTTGGACACCACCGTCACCTAGGCAAGCAGAAGTCCAGCCAGCCGCAGGAGATAGGCACCGGCATCCAAGGCTGACGTTTGGAGCTCTAGGTTCAAATAAAACACTGCAAGCCTTTAAACAACTCTACAAATCCTACAACATTAAATATATACAGAGTTAAAATAACATGACAATTAAAAAAAAAAAAATGGTCTTGTTTTCGGTGGGATTCTCTAGGTGAGCAGTACTACTGTCCAAGTAGAATAATGTACTTACTGAGTCTTTCCTTTAAAAAATTAGAGAGCATAAACCTTGCAGAAAGGAGAGGGTATAAGTGCGCAGCAATGAAGAATCTTTAATAAATATCCTTTTAATTCTGATAAGTGTCCCATTGATGACAAGATCTAGCCAGTAGAGAAGTATGATTGTCCTGCCTTGCAGAGCCATTTATCTCTAGAAAAAGTAGGTTAAATTTGGATGTAAAATGCTGATTTAGTAGTTTCCTGCTTACATAGCAGAGGCTCAGATGATCCTGGAAGCTAAGCTCAGAGCAGAAGCCAGCCAGGGTTATCCAGGTTCTGTTCCTCACTGGTGTCACTCGGTCATCTGAGTCTGAGGGAGTCACATTCTGTGGCTGTATTTTACCCACCGGTGAGCCTGAAGTTTCTTCACAGAGGTGATAACAATATTAATTAATATTTTATAATGTGCTTTGCACAGATAAAGGGCACTGCAATATTGCAAAATATTTAATGGACAGAACCATCTGAGGTAAGTTCTGCCTCTTTTTATGTAACTTCTTTCAAAGACCAGAAACTAACTGGACTCTGAGATGAAGTAGTGCAGTGAAACAAGACGGACCCACAGTCCCCAACATGCCTATGATCTGTAACATCACAGGAACTGAATGGATCAGATAATCCTGCTAAGAAGGCCTGGAAATAACCAGGAAAGCCAATTTTTTTTTCATTTAACCAAGATGAGTCTTCGTGATTTTAGCACTGAGCACATGAATATACCCTCCAGGAGGATCATTTTCAAAGGAGCCTAATGATTTTTTTTTATAAAACTCATCCCAAAGGCTGACATGGAAGAGGCATATGAAATGCAAACCACCCTTAAGCTTCATCAGCCTGCAGATCATCAGATGAGACCTGTACAAACTGTCTGGATCTGACCCACCAAGAAAGCTCTCCTTTTAAATACGTAAGAGCTGTCCAGATGGCAAAAGTAAGGTGTTTTTTTCCCACGGTTTGCTAAACGGTCTGTCAGAGCTGCTTTTCAGTAGCCAGCATTTATACAATTAACAAATGCTTTGGAATGTTTGTGGAGTATTGATGGCTGCCCGGTCTTGTTTGCAAAGTACACTCATTTTAATTTGACTAAATCTTAAGAAATGTTGAGTATTTGCGTCTTTGTCTGCTGACGCATCTCGTAGCTGAACCTGGTAAATGTGCCAAGTACTTTCAGATACACAGAAGAAACCACTAGGAGTAAAGGGTGCTGAGCTCACTGTGCTCAGCATCTTGTAGAACATAATTCTTTGCTTATAATCTTTTTTACATGTTTCATATCCATTCATTAAAATCTGTTCTGTTATCCACTTGCATTAAGTTTGGTTAATTAATACCTGTTAGATTTTTGCATATTGACAGAAGGGTAAATCCACCACACATTGTCGGTATGTTACAACTGGAGGTCTTAAAATTATCTGTGGGGAAAAAAAAAAAAGTTGCTACATACAAGCAGCATCCCCTTGTGTAATAACACATTTTATCTAACTCGTGTGTAGGTATGGAGGTATTTTGCTTCATGCCTCAAAAAGAAGTTGGTAAGCTGTGTTAAGAAAGCTGTAGAGTACGCTACTGCAAGTATTGGAATATTCTTGATAAATCAATGGTGTATCCTCATCTTGAATGCTGTGTCTGATTTTGGTCTCCCTCTGAGAAAGGACACAGCAGCAATAGAAAGGCTGTGGAAGGGATGGTAGAAATTATTGAAGGCGCGGGTGAAAACCGACCCAGAATAGCGACTGGACTGGAAGGAGAATAAAGGAGGGATATAATGCGGGCAAATAATTAAAAAAAAAAATGGTTTGAAGACTGTACATTATGCCTTCCCCTAAGACAGTGAGAAGGACACGAAGCAGACCGTGAAAAGCCCGGAGCCCTTTCCGTGCGGCGAGGCAGCCCAGCGCCCTCAGACCCCGCGGGGCTGGAGCCCGAGAGCCAGCGGAGCGGCGGCTGCAGCCGCAGCACAGTGCGGGTCCCCGCGGCCGCTGCCGGGGCGCTGCCCAGGAACGAGCCCGCGGCCGCGGACCC